>SNQJ01S0023060.1:464316-488178 GCA_010110895.2 Picea sitchensis
ATATATAACATGCATCATATCAAATTAACACATTTAACTAAACAATACAGAGTAATCACAGGATTACTACTAACATAAAGAAATAATGGAATTAATAGTAATTCATAAATGCAACGGAATACATGATAATATTGCAAGCATCACAGACATGCATTTTAATTGAAATTAAACACATAATGATAGTTATCTTTGAAACTGTAGTAACTCCACCAACTACGTCCAGACCTTCCATGAACCTCCTAGCCTTAGACCACATTTCTCATCACGCTCAGCAGTGGGTCACCCCCGAGCTGGGACCAAACTCCACCCTGGGCAAGGGAATCCTAGACTTATAGGCCAAGTTTACAGGAAAGTTGCACAGAGCAACCAGAAGGATTCTCTCCATGGCCTTCTTACGCCCACTACTCACGAAATCTCATTCCCCACATGTCTATTCCAACTGGGAGTATACACCTTCACAAGCACAGTCCATCAATGCTTCACCTCCATCTCTGGGTCTCGGCAACAGGTCGGATCAAGAATTCTCAGAGCTCCGTAGCTGGTGTTGGGCTCTCTCTGGGAGAAAACAACTTCCTATCAGACTCTCTCACCTGGAGAGAGCTCCTCACAGGCCTGGCAACCTGCCTCTTCTACCATGGGCCTGACAACCCGGTTCTTCAACCAAATTTCAACTCAATTCCCACAAGTTTAGGATAAAAGAAACAACAACAACTTTCGGTTAACTCACGGGTAACAACAGCAACAAGAAAATTGGGTGTGAACGTCCAATAAACAACAACAGGCCACTAAGACACAACATGGTTCAAGTAACATCGATTTTAGGATGTGTGACAAGCAATCCACGCAGAGGTTGAATGTAGACTCAATGGTTCAGATAGAGGTTGTGTCGGCTTCTCAGGAAAACATCATAGGCTTCAAGTTTCAGAGCTGCGTGCATGAATATTTCAAAAGGTCCAATACAGAGGCCACGAGATTCAGATAAATACATTGGTCGGCTTCTCAGTTCTCATTTTCAGGGTGCGTGACAAGAAAATTAAGAAGAGGTCGATGATGGAGGCCAAACACAGAGACCAGACGGAATTCACAGTTTTAGACAGTTGACGATAGAATGGAGAACGAACCCCCATCACGGCTCAATTCTTCGGTTAAATTTCATGTGCCTCGGCTGACACATGTCTCCCATGAAGTTGCATGCCCTCCATCAAGTATGCATTCCCTTTTGCACACATTGGAGCTGCATGCATTGCCTCTCCCAAGACTTATTAGGATAAAAACATGTTTGTCACACAACTTTGGAATAATAATAAAATATTATTCTCAAGGACTTAAACCCCTAAGCTAGGCCCCTCTTTCCAACCTTTCAGCCCCTTTTCCCTTACCCACCCTGTGGAAGCTTAGTTCCCCATCAGTACTCTTTCTTCGTGGTCGGTTTGCACGCAACGATGTTTAACCTTTATTAATGTTCTACATATTACATATACAAAAATAGGTTCCCGGCCTTTAACACTTAGGCTCTCCGGTCTAATAAACACATAATCCCATTAGCTTATCAATACTCGGTTCACCAGCCTACAAAACATGATTACAATTCATAATATAACTGGGGCACTACCGGGGAATATTACACTGCCAACACATAGTTACCATATATCTGAATATTTTCAATATCCCTCTCCAAAGCACATTTAATCGAATTTTTCAAGGGTATTAATTCAACATAATTATTTGAGCCTTCCCCCACTACAACAAAACAAGTCATTGGAACTGAATTTTAGAGCATTTTTTCAAGTTGGAGCATTTTTCCAATGTAGGAGTAGATGTTAAAGTGCTTTTCATATTTAATAGAGACTTTAGCATCAACTTTAGTGTCAATTTTAGCATTGGGTTTAGCATTGGCTTTAACGTAAGGTTTATCGTAGATTTAATGCTAATTATCTTTGAATTAAATTTATGGAAATAAAAATGGAAATAGTTAAAAATGAAAAACATAAAAAAATGGTAAGGAAATACTGGGAATGGAACCCAAATCACTTGCCCAAAGGCAGGAATTCTACTTGAGCTACTTTCCCACAAAGATCTATGATCTAAAGGCAAATATAACCTAAAACTAAACTAACCTAATGCAAATTAAAATTTATGGAAATAGAAATAGAAAATGGTAAAAAAATAAATTAAAAAAATAAACAAAATTGAAAATGGTAAGGGAATGATGGGAATTTCAACCTAAATAAATTTCCAAAAGGAAAGAATTCGACTTGAGTTACATCCACCAAAAAATCTATCATTAAAAGTATATATTAAATTTGAGCTAGCCTAACTTATGTATGCAAACAACTGAATAACAAAGATTTGAAATAAAATTAGCATTTAATAATAAAAGTAAGTATTGATACATACATGAGTACTAGGATTTGAACCCAGATTCCTTACAAGAATTAAAGGGTCTTCCTTAGGTCACACCCATGAACTAGATTTGGCATTAAACAAACATGAAAGGAAGGAGGAGAAGGGAAGAGAAATCCATTACTTTTCTCATGGAGGTTCCTCCATGAAACCCTAGCTTCCATTGATGAAACCTTAAAACAAGTACAACATAAGAACAACACACATTATCAAATCAATAAAATAAAATAAAAGTAAAGGAGGAGAAGGGAAGGGAGAAGCCATTACCTTCATCGTGGAGGTTCCTTCATGAAAAAATAGCCTCCATTCATGAAACTCTAAACCTGCAACAACAAGACAACAATAACATTAGAAAATCAATAAAGGAAAAGAAGGAAGGAAGGAGAAGGGAAGGGATATTCCATTGCTTTCCTCATGGAGCTTCCTACTTGAAACATAAATCATAGCCTCCATGAGGATGAAACATTAAATGAGAAAGGAAAAGAGAGGAGGAAATGAGAGAAAGTGAGAAAAACAAATTAGAGAGTAGGGTTTTTTGTGAGGGAAAATAAAATATTTTAATTAAACCAATTGAAATACCCTCACACCCATGAGGATTAAGGTGATTGAATTATTATTGTTTCTTGATCTTTCTTAAAAAAAAATTTGAAAAATCCCCCCCCCCCAACTTTTATTTAGTTACTTAGGTAACTCAATCATAAACCTAGCACTAAAACTCATGCTAAAGTTAGTGCTAAATATGGTGCAAGTGTCAATGTGTTTAGAGCCAACTTGTGAAGTAATGATGAAATTAGTGCCATCCCATGAAATAACACTACATTTTCACCAAAACTACAAAAAAAATCATTAAAAAGGTAAATGGAAACAAAAAAGGAAGCTAATAACGTAGTTCCCCAAACCTACTATAAATGTTATACAATGAGCATTTGATAAATATGGGATCCATCTAGCACTACTAAATCTATAACCAAATCACCAACCTAGCAAGGGATTTCCTGTTTGATTGCCATTTTGCAATGAGTCACTAATGGGTTAACTTGTGACTAGACTTGGAATGTAGAAATTTGTTTTCCCTCAAATATCTAAGAGTTTCAAGTGAACTAGATACCCCACAATTGTCAGGAAATGTAGGGCACTTCCGCACTAATCATATCATAAGAGAAGAAGAATTTAATCAAGAATGCAAATGACACAAGAAATCACATAGTACATCGAGATTTTACCCTGGAACCCTTAACCGGGAAAAACCAACATTCCTTTGAGCATTTTTCTCTCTTGTTATCTTAGTCGATCTGAATAAAAGGTTACAGGTCTAACCTTGGTCCACACCTAAGACACAATCGACATCATACCCTCTTGTCTGTGCAAGAACAACCCTATAACCAATGATATGCATGGATTTGTAATCATCTTTGGGAACCAATCTTTAGGGTTTTTCATGTTGTAAAGCATATAAAGAGGAGTGTTGTAATATTGTAAAGCGTAATCGTAGAATGCACTTATGCAAGTTAATGCATGTGTAATTGTAGGTTGTTGGTCATGCATATGTAAGCCAAATTGGCTACAGGGTTGTTCTTGTGCATGAAAGAGGGTATGACGTTGATTTTGTCTTAGGTGTGGACCAAGGTTAGACATGTAACCTTTTATTTGGATTGAATAAGACAACAACAGAGCAGAATGCTCAAAGGAATGTTGGTTTTTTCTAGTAACATCCCACTCTTGTGCACACCCTATCTGACTTATTCTTGTGGACACTTGTGTGCAAGTGATCCGGTTCACTATATGATTGAATGATTTGATTATGGAGCATGATGATGCTTGTGGATTTGATGATACATTATTTTATGATATTTATATCGACATGTGCTATTGACTGGTTTCCTGACTATGTAGGACTCTGGACATTTAAGGATGTCGATGGAATCGATGGTTCTCCTTGGACTTCAGATTGAGTCAGGGAGCGAACTATTATGGTTTGAATGTTTTGATATTACATATGTGACACATTACTAGATATTAGGATGATGATTGTTATCACTGACATGTTTTGTTGATGGATGCAAGATGATGATAGCTTGCTAATAAAACTCACATTTGGAGTAAAGGGGTCACGCATGAAAACCAGAGATATTGAGGGAGAGGTGTGGCAGCATCCCTGCCACAACCTACTAGCACTCTCATCGTGGCTCGAAATATAAGTAAATGACTACCTATTTTGAGAGATCCATGATGTCATGAGGGAAGACTAAGATAGTCACTCACGAAGATTCTAAAGGGCGCGCAATAAGTAAGGGTCCTTATTCCTTAGAGGCCCTTAGTATCCCACAAGGTCACCTGAGGGAGTGTTGACTCTAGGGGTTTTACGTCTACCAAATTCATTCAAGAGGTGAGTGGAACCCTTGGATCACATAGTGTGTCTTGAAGGGCACATTGCACAAATAAAACATGAATGAAAACGAGTGGCACCCTTGGACCACGTAGTGCGTCTTGAAGGGCACGTCACGATTTTAACCTGGGTAAGTTAATAAACCTAGTACCTAGAAAACTATGCCTCCTTAGGACCTGGTCGACCTTAAAATGAATGAGGGTATGAGTAAAGTTTAATAACAAATTTTTCCCTTAAAAATTATTGCCAAGTCTAGTGAATTTAAAACCTAGGTCTAAGTAGAACATGTGAACAAAAGAAAAACTAAATTGACATGTAACAAGAAGGGGGTAAATAAAATTAAAACATTAATAATTAAAGTAAAATTTTAATGAAGGATCAAATTATTAAAAGGGTAAATTGGTGTTCATGTCTAGACTTGTTAATTATGAACTTAGATAAAAAGGGGAACTTAAAGAAAAGGGGAAACTTAAGGAAAAAGGGGAATGTATAACTTAGTAGGGAATCTAGCCTTTGGAACTTTCTAATTGTGAACTCAACTAGGATTATAAAGGGACACCGAGAAGTGTTTTTAGGAACACTTTTAGGTGGGTGAGGGAAAAAGGAAAAATTGAATTAATTAATTAATTAATTTCTGGTGTAGCTAAGGGATCAGGTGACATGTGTACGGGGGAGGTTTATCCTAATTAAATTTAATGAAAGGAATCTAATGAGGGTTTGGGAAACTAATCACTAAGAAAACTCTATAAAAAGGATGGTCGAGGAGGAGTATGTATCACGTCTGGTATGCATAAGGTTACGCTGCCATATTTTTATCTTGAACGAAGTTTCCTTGTGGGAGTTAGGATACCCAGCTCGGACAACGAGTGGTAGCTTGACCTTGCGAGGAGAGCTGGGAGCTAGAATTATCTGGTATTGTGGGTGTGTCCCCTTTGCGGCGCGGGGGGCTCAAGGGGAAGAAGAGTACCCCTAGTGTTGTTTGGGAGGTACCAGTGATGTATCAGTGATTATAAAGAGGGAGCGAGGAGGATCTCCAACAACCGAAGATCATCGACAAGTCCGTCCGCCAGTTAAGGTACCCATGTTTTAAATTGTAGTTATAAATTAGTTAAGTTTTTATATATATATAGATTTATATGGATGAAATTTGAATGGAGTTCTGATGTTTGGGCATACTTGCTTGATGTGGTTAGTTTCAAATAACTTAGATGGATTTCATCTCTTGAATTAAACTTTTAACTGTTGTCTCCCTTCCACAACCCTTGCTTGAGAGTAAGGATTAATTTGATAAAAACGCTCGTCTTCTCCCTAGCAAACCCACAGGCTTAGAGTTTAACCATCCAATTTCTTAAACGTTGAAAGCTCTAAACCTTGCTTTAAAATGTAGCTCATGGATAAATTATGAAGTTGTCATTTACAGACTAGAAGCATTCATATTTTAAATTGTTTCTTACTAGCAGATAGGAAGTAAATTTTAAGGAACTGTAATTTACAGGGAGATCCATTATTGCTTCAATTTTCTTGAACAGATATTCTCTTAATGCATATCAGGAATTTAATGAATAACAATTCAACCACTGGATTAGATTGAATTATTTATATAATACAGTTCATCAATGATTACAATTTTAAACATAAAAATTACAGATTGACCCTTCCCTTTAAAAGAAAGTTTGTTAACTAGATTAATGAATTTCTAATGCCCAAAACTTCAACCCAAGAAGCTTCTCTACGTTTTCCTTGTTTATTTTTCTCTGTGTATAGAAGGCGAAGCTCTGAGCTAGCACGCCTTAGTGGATTTTTATCTGGTGCCTCACCCAGCAGTGATTTCTACCTTCCTTTGACTTTTTCCCAACTCCATGGTAATATCTTTAAGCGAGTGAAGACCACTCCCCTCGTCTTCTTCCTCACGGGTTATCCTCAACGAAATTATTCTACAACCGAGAACGTGTAGTGTGCTCCGTTTACTATTATTTTGTACCCTTCTCTTACCATAAAATCTTGGGTGTGATAATTTTAGCCAACCAAGAAGAAGAAAATGCCAAATGTTTCATCCCAATGGGAATAAGCAACGATGAAATTACAAGACTAGGTGCCTTGGGAGCTTGTGCCCTCTTCCACCCTCATTTTGAAAGAAGGGAATTTGGGCCTGTCATAATGCCTACTGGTTCATGTGGATTGAAAGAAAGCATACATAAAGGTCCTATTTCACTTACTTCTCTTCTTAAATACTTTCATTCTTATAACTGCATATTTTATTCCCATCCCCCATGGCATTCCACTCAAGTGCTGGGTTATTTTTCCAGCTATCCTATTCCAGAAATTAATAGAGTATCAACTGCCTATTGATTCCTTTTAGGCACAGCTAAATGTCTGCAGATTTGGCAGCGGGCGGCTATCCCGTATGCACAGTGTAGGAGCCTCCCTCTATGGTACACTGTGAGGTTCCCTTGTGTTCCTAGCCCTGAGATTTTAGCCAGAAACTCTAACGGTCGATGGCACAGTGCACGTTCCCTCAGCGAATCTGTTTCTAGTGTAGCCAATAATTTTAGAACAAAAACAGTCTTGGGTTCCTCTACCAGGGAATTCTGTTTTTCCACCTATCGCCTGGCTGAGATGGCATGAGCCTCTAATTGCTATGACAATGCTTGTCATATGCTCCTCGGTAAGATTGCATGAATGCAGGGAGTGGCGGTGGGTCAACCCTCCCTTATTTCATTTTGATTGTCCTTGTGCCAATGATCTCCTTAGTGTGTCCATAGTTAATTATGGTCCTCAATGGTGAACCCAGTGGAATTGGTGATTTAGGTATAGAAAGGGAGATTTCTTATGCATGCGAAAGAGTTATTGTTGTTATAGGAGTTAGGATTTAAAAGATTTAGATCTCTATGTCAAGGATCATGGTTTTATAGACCCTCAATGATATATAATGGTGTGTACATTGAACCTTTGGGCAGGGGAATTCATAATGCTTCCACACCAGGTTTGAACGGGAGAGACGAAACAAACCTTGCTGCTTGAAGTTAGTTATATCTGTGCATATTTTTTTAGGGTAGTTAGTCAAGTTCCTTTCTTGAATCTAAGTTAAGTCAAGGCATAATAGTGGAACTCTGTAGTCAATTAACCTGTCGCGCACCTTAAACAAAGATGATGTAAGTTGTTGAGTTCCACGCGCTATGAAATTACATTATGGTCATTCTTGTGCCTTAATTTAATTTTGATGCTGACTAGAGGAGTAGTTAATTTCCTTGCACCATGAAATTAAGGGCAAGTTTTACTCGGGCATCCTTATAAGGTATTGTATGATTTTTTGGAAGCACAGATTTTGCGCGAGTGTACTTTTATGTATGTGTGATGTTTAGATACTTTAGTAGGAAGGCAGAAAGGGTAGCGTCTTTGTGCATTGGCCCTTCAGCGTCGATGAATAAACTAAAACCATTTTGCACGCTTATTTTTAATTTTAACGTGTGAGGTATATATTTATTAAACCTCTTGCATGCAACGACAACTTGATGCAAGGAGTGAGTGTTAGTCATCGGGCCGCGCGTGTTATGAAGATTTTCCTTATGTATTTTAACTTATTTTCTAATGCCTTTACATTTTCCTTGTTGATGGTTTAATAACTAGATTTCCTTGCACCCCTAAATATCTTTGTTGTTGGATTGAATCCAAACTTACTTAACCTTCAACAACGATTGATTAGTGATTGTTGAATGATAAGGTGGTTTATACTTGCGACCTTAAAATGATGTGGATGTGTGCTTGAATTAGATTTATTATATTCTTGCGCCTTAACCTAATGTTGATCGACCATGTGATTAGTTCACCACTACGCTCTAGCTCTTGTGGATTCTCATTTCATATGTGCAGTTGATCATCTAGTCTATTGGTATGAAAGGTTGATTGCACCCTTAAATTAATGCATGTGATTTCATGTGTCCGGAATTAAATTTTGAATGTTGAGTATGTAATTAAGACTGATGCAAGATCGTCGAGTGGATAGCTTGTTGCACCATGAAATAATTGATGTTTTTACTCTTGCGCAACGATTGACGATTAATTATGTTATCTGGTAATGGGATCACACGCGCACCGTGGAATAATTATAGTTCATTGTTGATTTCTTGTTGGGGTTAAGTGCACATCTGGAGTAAATAGATGTTTCCCTTGCGCTCGGGAGTAAAATAGAAACGTGCCATTGTGTCGTCTAGGGCGACCTTATACGATTGATTTAGGATTTAATTCTCTTACGCCTTAAAATTTAAAGTTACATATGTTGGTTATTAGAATTCTATGGCGCCTTGATGATATTGGGATGATGTGTCATTGATGTCGTTGTTATTTGTGGTGTGTTGTTCCTAACGCAAAAAAAAATAAAAAATTACATGTTGTATTGTAGCTTTTGTTGTCATAACGGTGGGGTCGTTACATATGGTATGTTTACCCATTGTATTGTAGCTTTTTTTGTCATAACGGCGGGGTCGTTACATATGGTATGTTTACCTGTTGTATTGTAGATTTTTTTGTCATAACGGCGGAGTCGTTACATATGGTATCAGAGCGGGTTCAACCCTGTGACTATGGATAGCCACGCCTTCCATTGAATTAAGCCCTTGATTTATAATTAGCGCTAATTGAATTATTAACCTGTCCTTGCGGTAATCACGGTTAGAGGACGTTGAAGAGATTCGTGACGTGGTGCCAAGGGAAGATGTGTGACGCCTCTAGTAGCGCCCACGCCAGAGGGGTCCAATCCCCAAGGAGAGGAACAAGTCATGAGCATGAGAGTATTGTCACGCGAGATGTGTTGGGTCTGACAGGGCCCTTCTAGGGAAATGCCAGAGGCCTCGACTTACCATCTGTGCTGAGATAAGGCCAGGGCGCCTGTACGCCTGAGGGTCCACCGCATGCCCCAACCAGTATTGATAACCTTCAAGGAAAACTTGAGAGGGTCATGTTCTCGAGTTCACAAGTGCCACAGATGGCTCAACCGCTAAGGCATGGCTGGAGAGAAAGGAGATGAGCTTTGTGCTTCGTGATTTTGACCTCCAACACGAAGGTCCACATAGGCAGTCTTCAGATAAAGGGGAGCGCTCTTCTATGGAGGAAGACGCTCCTACCTCAACTAAACATGGTCGATGAAGTCGTGTTAGGGGAACGGTTTTGGGAGAAGTAATTTTCAGAGGAATTCATTGAGCACCAACTCAATGAGTTTAACACCTTATGACAGGGTGGTTGTATGGTGTCGGATTATGAGACCATATTTATGGAGCCACTTCAGTATGCCCCGCATATAAACATAAAGAATATGGAGATCAACAAGTTCGTGACCAGATTTAACTCTAGTTTCGTGTGAAGGCGAGGATATAAATTCATTAGAAGTTGCACAATCCAGTTCAGTAAGCCTCTTAGATAAGGAATATTTGACTGCGAGAGTCCGGGCAAGACTCCTACAAGACCGTCTGGACTAAAAACGTTTTGTGCGCAGCAACATCAGATGTCATCCAGACCAGACCTCTTGGTATCAAGATACTTCTATATGACCCTTGTTCATGACACCTTGACAATAGGTTCCTCAGCAGAGGGCTCCCTAAAGGGAACCACCGCCTCCGCGGAAGCACCACTAGCAGTTGTCTTCAGGAGTACTGGACCGGAGGTGGGGGATGGATATGTGGAGAGTCACCTTACCAGCAAGACTGTCCAGTTAAAAGGGCCAGAGCGGTTGAGTCAACAGGACACACTACATGGTGGAGATCGGAAAGTCCCATAGGATTCATGACCGCGGTAAATAACTGCTAGGACGAGCACCATTCCACTGTGCTCGAGGCGTCAGGTTCCATTGCCAATGAACTTTTAGTAATTTTTAGACCTCGGTGCTACGGAGAGCACTAATTCTAGTACCATGCTGAAGGGATTGGGTAAGGGCTTCGACAAGACGAGTTTGATTCGTCAATGTGGCTTCGGGTACAAATTGAATGGTTGGAGGAAGGGATATGAACTGTCGCTCGTTGTCGCTTTAACCTGGGGATAGTGTAATGAAGTCCAACCTACATCATGATCTTAAGATCTTGATGACATGATCAATATGGAATGGTGGGAATCGCATGATACGATACTCAACGATAAGATGAGGTGGTTGTGTTGGACCGACGATGGAGGACATATAAGTGTGATTGTAGGAAGAAAACAGGGTGCATCCCTGAGGTTCATTTCTTCCCTACAGCTACAAGAGAGCAAGTGCAAGGATGCAATTTATATGCATACTTAGCACCGAATGTAAAGGGCATGGCAGAAGGATTAGAAGACCTTTCGGTAGTACGAGAGTTTGCGGATGTGATTCCCAGAAGAAATTACCAGGTGTGCTGCCCGAAGCCAAGATGGAATTTACCATTGACCTAAACCTGGAACTAAACCAATGGCAAGAAATCCTTATCGGATGTCAACCCCTGAGTTACAAGAGTTTAAAGTGAAACTAAAGGAGTTGTTGGACCTAATACTTAAACGTCCAAGTGTATAGCCTTGGAGTGATCCTGTTAATTTCATACGGAAGAAGCATGGGTTGTGGAGACTTTGCTTGACTACTGTCGAGTATTCCTTGATGATAATTGCTATTTTCTTAGATGACGAAAGATCAGGATGAACTTTCACACTTGGTACTACCGTGTTGCGAGAGAATAAATTATGGGAAGCGGTTGCAAAGCTATAGAGGATTATTTTCTTAGGGCATGTTATCTCTGGTGAAGGCATCATTGTGGATCCAATGAAGGAAGAGGCTATTATGGAGTGGCCTGCACCGACGAATGTCCCAGAAGTGCGTAGCTTCATGGGTTTAGCGGGATATTATCGAGGGTTTGTCGAGGGTTCTTCAAAGATAGAAAATCTGATTACAGAATTACATAAGAAGAGAGAGAAGTTTGTGTGGACCAATAAATGTTTGGAAGAATTTTTAAGGCTCAAGGAGTTATTGACGATAATGTCAATACTAAAAGTCCCTGGCATGGACGAGGGCTTCTTGCTATGCGCTAATGCATCCAAGGAAGGCTTAGACATAGTATTGAGGAAAGACGATCGAGTGATCACTTACATCTCGAGGAAGTTAAGGAAGCATGACGAGAACTACGCGACCCACAATTTGGAGTTGTTAGCCATTGTGTATGCCCTAAAAGTGTGGAGACACTACCTTATTGGATGAAATTTTGAACAAAAAAAACCGGACCACTCTGGTTTACAACACCTTTTTACGCAAAATGACTTGAATGCGCAGCAAGGGTGTTGGTCAGAATTTATTATCAATTACGATTTTGATATTTCATACTTAAAAGGAACAATGAACAAAGTGGCAGATGCACTAGTTCGAAGACCATGCATATTTTTCAGTGATACCTCTTCAAACGAATCTATGTGAAAAGATTCTAACTACAATGTGATGTTGACTGGTATAAAGAGGGTAAGGATTTTTTCGGGCAAGACACCATGTTGGTACCAAAATTGAGGGATATACTATGGATGACGATAGATCCTGAGATATAATAACTAGATTTACTTATATCCCAATGACGAATTGAGAAATTTTGATCTTATGTGAAGCTCATAGAGCAGTGTACATGGCTCATCCAAGAGTCATGAAGATCAGGACCAACCTTAAGCCCTTATTCTTTCGGAAGAGATAAGAGCAGACCTCGTAAACTGTGTGGCGAGATGTCTAGAAGGTCAGAAGGTGAAGGTTAAACATAGACATCCAACAATATTGCTACGACCACATGTTATTCTAGAATCGACATGGGAGGTCATTTCGACAGACTTCACTATTTAATTTCGTTGACAGAAAAGAGGCATGACAATTGACAATTGACAGTTGACACTCTGACAACGAGTTCACATTTTTTCCCTATGCATACGAAGCATTAGGTGCCAGGTAAAGCTAGAGTTTATATCAACAAGATTTTGAGACTTCCATACATACCAAAGGAATCATATCTGATAAGGGATTCGGTGTTTGCAAGACGATTGTGGATGAGTTTCCCAAGAGGCCTTGGGAACACCACTGAACTTTAGTATAGCATGTCCTTGAGATAGACAACTTGACCAAAGGAACGAGCCAATTTGGGAAGGTTGTGCTGCATATGTGTGTGTTGGACCAACATAAATGTTGGGAATACTTCTGGCCGTTGGCCGAGTTTACGTGCAACAACAACCATCAAAGCACCATTATGATGGTGCCATTTGAGTTTCTTTATGGGAGACTGTGTCAGACGCCTTTGAGTTGTGGATATACCCGAGGATGGGGTCCTGGTAGGACCAGAAGCACTCCAATAATTTAAAGAACAATTACAAATGATATGAAAGGGGATGGAAGAAGTATTGGATCGACAAAAGGGTTTGTCGATGCACATCGCGTCGACCATAATTATGAAGGGACTAAATGCTAGCGTGCCTCATTATTTGAGGCGTTGGATGATTTTTATCTTGTATTCGTGTGCGACTTTAGTTCAGTGATCCTACGCATGAGATTGATTGAGTTCTTGTCGGATGTTGGGCGAGGGTGTGCTCACGGTGAAGACAAACCGCTTTCTGGATGGTCTCATTACACAGCTACGACGTTGAAATGTTGATCAAGTCAAGGTCCAGTAGGAAAATTATAGTCCATAGTCAGCTACCTGGGAGGACGCATATGATATGCTTCTGCAGTTTCCATGTTTATTTGATGGCTGGAAATATTGATGTTTTTAGACACTTTATTTTTCCACTTATATACTTTGAAACTTTGGGACAAAGTTTAAAACAAGAGGGGGTGTATGTAACATCACACTCTTTCATAGACCCGATGTGACTTATTCTTGTGGAAACTTGTATGCAAGTCATCCGGTTCACTATATGATTGAATGATTTGATTATGGAGCATGATGATGCTTGTGGATTTGATGATACGTTATTTTATGATATTTATATCGACATGTGCTATTGACTGGTTTCCTGATTGTGCAGGACTCTGGACATTTGAGGATGTCGATGGAATCGATGGATCTCCTTGGACTCCGGATCAAGTCAGGTAGAAGACGATTATGGTTTGAATGTTTTGATATTATATATGTGACACATGACTAGATATTATGATGTTGATTGTTATCGCTGACATGTTTTGTTGATGGATGCAGGATAATGATAGTTTTCTAATCAAAATCACATTTGGAGTAAAGGGGTCACGCCCGACAACCAGAGATATTGAGGGAGAGGTGTGGCAACAACCCTACCACAACGTACTATCACTCTCGTTGTGGCTCGAATTGTAGGTTAACGATTACCTAGTTCGAGATATCCACGATGTTGTGAGGGAAGACTAAGACATTCACTCACAAAGATTCTAAGGGGCACGCAATAAGGAAGGGTCCTTATTCCTTAGAGGCCCTTAGTCTCCCACAAGGTCACCTGAGGGAGTGTTGACTCCAGGGGTTTGACATCTACCAAATTTAGTCAAGAGGCCAGTGGCACCCTTGGAGCATGTAGTGTGTCTTGAAGGGCACGTCGCATAAATAAAACATGAATGAAAGCGAGTGGCACCCTTGGACCACGTAGTGTGTCTTGAAGGGCACGTCGTGATTTTAACCCGGGTAAGTTAATAAACCTAGTACCTAGAAAACTATGCCTCCTTAGGACCTGGTCAACCTTAAAATGAATGAGAGTATGAGTAAAGTTTAATAACAAAATTTTCCCTTAAAAACTGTCGCCAAGCCTAGTGAATTTAAAACCTAGTTCTAAGTAGAACATGTGAACAAAAAAATAAATGAAATGGACATGTAACAAGAAGGGGGTAAAGAAAATTCAAACGTTAATAATTAAAGTAAAATTTTAATGAAGGATTAAATTATTAAATTGGTAAATTGTTGTTCATGTCTAGACTTGCTAATTATGAACTTAGATAAAAAGGGGAACTTAAAGAAAAGGGGAAACTTAAGGAAAAAGGGGAATGTATAACTTAGAAGGGAATCTAGACTTTGAAACTTTCTATTTGTGAACTCAACTAGGATTTAGATAAGGTGTTGGTCATTTAACAAATGTGAGGGAATAAAGGGACACCGAGAAACGCTTTTAGGTGGGTGAGGGAAATAGAAAAATTGAATTAATTAATTTCTGGTGCAACTAAGGATCGGGTGACGTGTACGGGGGAGGTTTATCCTAATTAAATTTAATGAAAATAATCTAGTGCGGGTTTGAGAAACTAATCAATAAGAAAACTCTATAAAAAGGATGGCGGAGGAGGAGTATGGATCACATCTGGTATGCATAAGGTTACACTGCTGGATTTTTATCTTGACTGAATTTTCCTTGTGGGAGTTGGGATACCCAGCTCGGATAACAAGTGGTAGCTCAATCTTGTGAGGCGAGCTGGGAGCTAGAATTCTCTGGTATTGTGTGTGTGTCCCCTTTGCGGCTTGGGGGAATTAGGGGGAAGAAGAGTACCCCTAGCGTTTTCTGGGAGGTACCGGTGAGGTCTCAGCGATTAGCAAGCGTGAGCAAGGAGGATCTCCAACAGTCGAAGATCATCGACAAGTCCGTCCGCTAGTTAAGGTACCCATGTTTTAAATTGCAGTTGTAAATTAGTTAAGTTTTTATTTATATATGGATTTATATGGATGAAATGTGAATGACGTTCTGATACTTGGGCATGCTTTCTTGATGTGGTTAGTTTCGAATAACTTAGATGGACTGCCTCTCTTGAATTAAACTTTCAACCATTGTCTCCCTTCCACAACCATTGGTTGAGAGTAAGGATTAATTTGATAAAAACGCTCGTCTTCTCCCTAGCAACCCCACAGGATATGAGTTTAACCATCCAATTTATTAAATGTTGAAATCTCTAAACCTTGATTTAAAATGTATCTCAGGGATAAATTACGAAGTTGTAGTTTACCGACTAGAAGCATTCAGATTTTAAATTATTTCTTACTAGCAGATAGGAAGTAAATTTTAAGGAACTGTAATTTACAGGGAAAGGCATTATTGTTTCAATTTTCTTGAACGAATATTCTTTGAATGCATATCAGGAATTTAATGAATAATAGTTCAACCACTGGATTAAATTCAATTATTTATATAATACAATTGATCAAGGATTACGATTTTAAACACATAAATTACAGATTGACCCTTCCCTTTAAAATAAAGTTTGTTAATTAGCTTAATGAATTTCTAATGCCCAAAACATCAACCCAAAAAGCTTCTCTGTGTTTTCCTTGTTTATTTTTCTCTGCGTATAGAAGGTGAAGCTCTGAGCTAGCATGCCTTAGTGGAGTCCGATCTAGTGCCTCACCCAACAATGATTTCTACCTTGTTTTGATTTTTGCCAAGCTCCCTGATAATATCTTTAAGCGAGTGAAGACCACTCCCCTTATCTTCTTCCTCACGGGTTATCCTCAGCGAAATTTTTTGGCCCAATGGGACTAAGCACCGATGAAATTACAATATTAGGTGCCTCGAGAGCTTGTTCTCTCCCCCACCCTCATTTTGAAAGAAGGGAATTTGGGCCTGTCATAATGCCTACTAGTTCATGCGGATTGAAAGAAATCATACATAAAGGTCCTATTTCACTTACTGCTCTTCTTAAATACTCTCATTCTTATTCCTGCATATTTTATTCCCATCCCGTGTGGAATTCCACTCAAGTGCTGGGTTATTTTTCCAGCTATCCTATCCATTATATTCCAGAAAGTAATAGAGTATCGGCTGCCTATTGATTCATTTCAGGCACAGCTGAATTTATTCAGAGTTGGCAGCGGATGCCTATCCCATATGCACAGTGTAGGAGCCTCCCTTGATAGTACACTATGAGGTTCCCTCATGTTCCTAGCCCCAGGATTGAAGCAAGAAACTCTAACGGTCGTTGGCGCAGTGCACGTTCCCTCAGCGAATTTGTTTCTGGTGCAGTCGATATTTTAGAACACAAGCAGTCTTGGGTTCCTCTGCCAAGGAATTCAGTTTTTACATCTTCAATGATCTTCCTATCGCCTGGCTGAGATGGCATGAGCCTCTGATTGCTATAACAACGCTTGTCATATGCTCCTTGAAAAGGTTGCGTGAATCCAGGGTGTGGCGGTGGGTCAACCCTCCCTTATTTCCTTTTGATTCTCCTTGTACCAACAATCTCCTTAGTGTGTACATAGTTAATTATGGTCCTCAATGGTGAACGCGGTGGAATTGGTGATTTAGGTATAGAAAGGGAGATTTCTTATGCATGTGAAGGAGTTATTGTTGTTACAGGAGTTAGGATTTAAAAGATTTAGATCACTACGTCAAGGATCATGGTTTTATAAACCCTTAATGGTATATAATGGTGTGTACATTGAACCTTTGGGCAGGGGACTTCACAATGCTTCCACACCAGGTTTGAATGGGACTAGATGAAACAAACCTTGTTGCTTGAAGTTAGTTATATCTGTGTATATTTTTTTAGGGTAGCTAGTTAAGTTCCTCCCTTGAATCTAAGTTAAGGCAAGGCATAATAATGGAACTCTGTAGTAAATTAACCCGTCGCACGCCTTAAAAAAAGATGATGTAAGTTGTTGAGTTCCATGCACTTATAAAATTACATTATAATTAGTTCTTGATACCCTTAATTTGGAATTTTGATGTTGACTAGAAGGAGTAGTTAATTCCTTGCACCACATTAAATTAAGTGATTTTTACTCAGACATCCTTATAAGGTATTGTATGATTTTTTGGAAGCGCGGATTTTGCACGAGTGTACTTTTATGTATGTGTGATTTTTAGATACTTTAGTAGGAAGGCAGAAAGGGTAGTGTCTTTGCTCATTGGCCCTTTAGCATCGATGAATGAACTAAAATCGTTGTACACGATTATTTTTAATTTTAACGTGTTAGGTATATATTTATTAAACCTCTTGCACGCAATGACAACTTGATGCAAGGAGTGGGTGTTGGTCATCGGACCGTGCGTGTTATGAAGATTTTCCTTATGTATTTTAAATTATTTTCTAACGCCTTTACATTGTCTTTGTTGATGGTTTAATAACTAGATACATTGTCTTTGTTGATGGTTTAATAACTAGATTTCCTTGTGCCCCTAAATATCTTTGTTGTTGGATTGAATCGAAACTTACTTAACCTTCGACAACGATTAATTAGTGATTGTTGAATGATAAGGTGGTTTATACTCACAAACTTAAAATGATGTGGATGCGTGCTTGAATTAGATTTGTTATATTCTTGTGCCTTAACCTAATGTTGATCGACCATGTGATTAGTTCACCACTACGCTCTAGCTCTTGTGGATTCTCATTTCATATGTTCAATTGATCATCTGGTCTATTGGTATGAAAGGTTGATTGCACCCTTAAATTAATGCATGCGATTTCATGCGTCCGGAATTAAATGTTGATTGTTGAGTATGTAATTAAGACTGATGCAAGATCGTTGAGTGGATAGCTTGTTGCACCATGAAATAATTGATGTTTTTACTCTTGCGCAATGATTGACGATTAAATATGTTATCTGGTAATCATTGGGATCACGCGCACACCGTGGAATAATTATAGTTCATTGTTGATTTCTTGTTGGGGTTAAGTGCACATCTGGAGTAAATAGATGTTGCCCTTGCGCCCGGGAGTAAAATAGAATCGTGCCATTACGTCATCTAGGGCAACCTTATATGATTGATTTAGGATTTAATTCTCTTATGCCTTGAAATTTAAAGTTACATATGTTGGTTATTAGAATTCTATGGTGCCTTGATGATATTGGGATGATGTGTCATTGATGTCATTGTTATTTGTGGTGTGTTGTTCCTAATGCAAAAAAAAATAAAATTACCTATTGTATTGTAGCTTTTGTTGTCATAACGGTCAGGTCGTTACATATGTTATGTTTACCTGTTGTATTGTAGATTTTGTTGTCATAACAACGGGGTCGTTACATATGGTATCAGAGCGGTTTCAACCCTGCGACTATGGATAGCCATGCCTTCCATTGAATTAAGCCCTTGATTTATAATCAACACTAATGGAATTATTAACCTGTACTTGCAGTAATCACGGTTAGAGGACGTCGAAGAGATTCGTGACGTGGTGTTAGGGGAAGATGCGCAAGACCTCTAGTAGCACCCACGCCAGAGGGGTCCAACCCCCAAGGAGTGGAACAAGTCATGAGCATGAGAGGATTGTCACACGAGATGTGTTGGGTCCGACAGGGCCCTTCCAGGGAAATGCCAGAGGCCTTGACTTACCATCTGTGTTGAGATAAGGCCAGGGCACCTATACGCCTGAGGGTCCACTGCATGCCCCAACCAGTACTGATAGACTTCACAAAAAACTTGAGAGGGTTATGTTCTCGAGTTCACGAGTGCCACAAATGGCTCAACTGCTAAGACATGGCTGGAGAGCAAGGAGATGAGGTTTGTGCTTCACGATTTTGACCTCCAACATGAAGGTCCACATAGGCGGTCTTCAGATAAAGGGGAGCACTCTTCTATGGAGGAAGACGCTCCTACCTCATCTAAACATGGTCGATGAAGCCATGTTAGGGGAATGGTTTCAGGAGAAGTAGTTTTCAGAGGAATTCATTAAGCGCCAACTCAATGAGTTTAGCACCTTATGACAGGGTGGTTGTATGGTGTCAGATTATGAGACCATATTTATGGAGCTACTTTAGTATGCCCCGCATATAAACACGAAGAAGATGGAGATCAACAAGTTCATGACTGGATTTAACTCCAGTTTCATGTGAAGGTGAGGATATAAATTCCTCAGAAGTTGCACGATCCAGTTCAGTAGGCCTCTTAGATAAGGAATATTTGACCGTGGGAGTCCGGGCAAGACTCCTACAAGATCGTCTGGACTAAAAACGTTTGGTGCACAACAACATCAGACGTCATCTAGACAAAACCTCTTGGTATCAAGATACGTCTACACAACCCTTGTTCACGACACCTTGACAATAGGTTCCTCAGCAGAGGGCTCCCTAAAGGGAGCCACCGCCTCCGCGGAAGCACCACTAGCATTCATCTTCAGGAGTACTAGACCGGAGGTGGGGGATGGACATGTGGAGAGTCACCTTACCAGCAAGACTGTCTAGTTAAAAGGGCCAGAGCAGTTGATTCAAGAGGACACACTACATGGTGGAGATGGGAAAGGCCCATAGGATTCATGACCATGGTAAATAACTGCTAGGACGATCACCATTCCACTGTGCTCGAGGTGTCAGGTACCATTGCCAATGAAATTTTAGTATTTTTTAGACCTCAGTGCTACGGAGAGCACTAATTCTAGTACCATTATGAAGGGATTGGGTAAGGGCTTCGACAAGATGAGTTTGATTCATCAATGTGGCTTCGGGGACCAACCGGATGGTTGGAAGAAGGGATATGAACTGTCGCTCGTTGTCGCTTTAACCTGGGGATACTGTAATGAAGTCCAACCTACATCATGATCTTAAGATATTGATGACATGATCAATATGGATTTGTGGGAATCACATGATGCGATACTCAAGGATAAGATGAGGTGGTTGAGTTGGACCGACGATGGAGGACATATAAGTGTGATTGTAGGAAGAAAACAAGGTGCATCCCTAAGGTTCATTTCTTCCCTACAGCTATAAGAGAGCATGCGCAAGGATGGAATTTATATGCATACTTAGCATCGAATGTAAAGGGAATGGCAGAAGGATTAGAAGACCTTTCGGTAGTACAAGATTTTGCGGATGTGATTCCCAGAAGAAATTACCAGGTGTGTTTCCTGAAGCTAAGATGGAATTTACCATCGACATAAAACCTGGAACTAAACCAGTGGTAAGAAATCCTTATCGGATGTCAACCCCTGAGTTACAAGAGTTTAAAGTGAAACTAAAGGAGTTGTTGGACCTAATACTTAAACATCCAAGTGTATAGCCTTGGAGTGATCCTGTTAATTTCATATGGAAGAAGGATGGGTTGTGGAGACTCTGCTTGACTACTGTCGAGTATTCCTTGATGACATTTGTTATTTTCTTAGATGATAGAAGATCAGGATGAACTTTCACACTTGGTACTACCGTGTTGCGAGAGAATAAATTACAGGAAGCGATTGCAAAGCTATCGAGGATTATTTTCTTAGGGCATGTTATCTCCGGTGAAGGCATTATTGTGGATCCAATAAAGGAAGAGGCTATTATGGAGTGGCCTGCGTCGACGAATGTCCCAAAAGTGCATAGCTTCATGGGTTTAGCGAGATATTATCAAGGGTTTGTCGAGGGTTCTTTGAAGATAGAAAATCCGATTACGGAATTACATAAGAAGAGAAAGAAGTTTGTGTGGACCAAGAAATGCACAGAAGAATTTCTAAGGCTCAAGGAGTTGTTGACGTTAACACCAATGCTAAAATTCCCTGGCATGGACGAGGGATTCTTGCTATATGATAACGCATCCAAGGAAGGCTTAGACAGATTATTGAGGAAAGACGATCGAGTGTTCACTTACATCTCGAGGAAGTTAAGGAAGCATGACGAGAACTACGCGACCCACAATTTGGAGTTGTTAGCCATCGTGTATGCCCTAAGAGTGTAGAGACACTACCTTATTGGACGAAATTTTGAACAAAAAAAAATCGACCACTATGGTTTACAACACCTTTTTATGCAAAATGACTTGAATGCGCGGCAAGGGTGTTGGTCAGAATTTCTTATCAATTACGATTTTGATATTTCCTACTTAAAAGGAACAATGAACAGAGTGGAAGACGTGCTAATTCAGAGACCATGCATATTTTTTAGTGATACCTCTTCAAATGAATCTACATGAAAAGATTTTAACTACAACGTGATGCTGACTGGTATAAAGAGGGTAAGAATTTTTTCATGAAAGACACCATGTTGGTACCAAAATTGAGGGATATACTATGGACGACGATGGATCTTGAGATATAATAACTAGATTTACTTATATCCCAACGACAAATTGAGAAATTTTGATCTTATGTGAAGCTCATAGAGTAGTGTACATGGCTCATCCAGGAGTCATGAAGATGAGGACCATCCTTAAGCCCTTATTCTTCTGGAAGAGATAAGAGAAGACCTCATAAACTGTGTGGCAAGATGTCTAGAAGTTCGGAAGGTGAAGGTTGAACATAGACATCTGACAGGATTGCTACGACCACATGCTATTCTGGAATCGACATGGGAGGTCATTTCGACAAACTTCACTGTTTAATTTCATTGACAGAAAAGAGGCACGACAATTGACAGTTGACACTGTGACAAAGAGTTCACATTTTTTCCCTGTGCATACAAAGCATTAGGTGCCAGGTAATGCTAGAGTTTATATCATCAAGATTTTGAGACTTCCATACATACCAAAGGAATCATATCTGATAAGAGATTCGGTGTTTGCAAGATGATTGTGGATGAGTTTCCCAAGAGGCCTTGGGAACACCACTGAACTTTAGTATATCATGTCCTTGAGATAGACAAGTTGACCAAAGGAACGAGCCAATTCGGGAAGGTTGTGTTGCGCATGCGTGTGTTGGACCAACATAAACGTTGGGAATAGTTCTGGCCATTGGCGAAGTTTACGTGCAACAAAAACCATCAAAGCACCATTATGATGGCGCCATTTGAGTTTCTTTATGGGAGACTGTGTCAGACACCTTTGAGTTGGGGATATACTCGAGGATGGGGTTCTGGTAGGACCAGAATCACTCCAATAATTTAAAGAACAATTATAGACAATATGAAAGGGGATGGAAGAAGCACTGGATCAACAGAAGGGTTTGTCGATGCACATCGCGTCGACCATAATTATGAAGGGACTAACGGCTAGCGTGCCTCATTATTTGAGGCGTTGGATGATGTTTATCTTGTATTCGTGTGCGACTTTAGTTAAGTGATTCTACGCATGACATTGATTGAGTTCTTGTCGGATGTTGGGTGAGGGCGTGCTCACGATGAAGACAAATCACTTTCTGGATGGTCGCATTACACAGCTACGACATTGAAATGTCGATCAAGTCAAGTTCCAGTAGGAAAATTATAGTCCACAATCAGCTACCTGGGTGAACGCATATGATATGCTTCTACAGTTTCCATTTTTGTTTGATGGCTAGAAATATTGATATTTTTAGACACTTTATTTTTTCCACTTATATATTTTGAAACTTCGGGACAAAGTTTAAAACAAGAAGGGGTGTATGTAACATCACACTCTTGCATGCACCTGATGTGACTTATTCTTGTGGATACTTGTATGCAAGTGATCTAGTTCACTATATGATTGAATGATTCGATTATGGAGCATGATGATGCTTGTGGATTTGATGATATGTTATGTTATGATATTTATATCGATATGTCCTATTGACTAGTTTCCTAATTGTGTAGGACTCTGGACATTTGAGGATGTCGATCGCATCGATGGATCTCCTTGGACTTCGGATCGAGTCAGGGAGCAGACGATTATGGTTTGAATGTTTTGATATTATATATGTGACACATGACTAGATATTATGATGTTGATTGTTATCACTGACATGTTTTGTTGATGGATGCAGGCTAACGATGGATTGTTAATCAAAATCACATTTGGAGTAAAGGGGTCACGCACGACAACCAGAGATATTGAGGGAGAGGTGTGGCAACAACCCTACCACAGCGTACTATCACTCTCGTTGTGGCTTGAATTGTAGGTTAACGATTACCTAGTTTGAGATACCCACGATGTTGTGAGGGAAGACTAAGACAGTCACTCACAAAGATTCTAAGGAGCACGCAATAAGGAAGGGTCCTTATTCCTTAGAGGCCCTTAGTCTCCCACAAGGTCACCTGAGGGAGTGTTGACTCCAGGGGTTTGGCGTCTACCAAATTCAGTCAAGAGGCTAGTGGCACCCTTGGAGCACATAGTGCATCTTGAAGGGCATGTCACACAAATAAAACATGAATGAAAGCGAGTGGCACTCTTGGACCATGTAGTGCATCTTGAAGGGAACGTCATGATTTAAACCCGGGTAAGTTAATAAACCTAGTACCTAGAAAACTATGCCTCCTTAGGACCTGGTCGGCCTTAAAATGAATGAGGGTATGAGTAAAGTTTAATAA
>SNQJ01S0023061.1:0-10393 GCA_010110895.2 Picea sitchensis
ACGCCTGCATTAAGGAGTTCCTAGACCATTTTCTCAATTTCATTTTTTTGTGAGAAGGGGTGGCGATATGGACGGATATTGGGAGGAAGGCTTTCGGGTACAAGGGGAATGGAATGATCATGAACACCATGGGAAGGAGGGAGGCCTTGGGGAGTGGAAAATACCATTTGATGTTTAGAAAGGAAAGCTTGGAGGTCATGCGGCACCGGGGATGTTTCTATTGCTTGAATGGAACGGAGTTGGGAAATGACACCAGAATGACCTTTTTTTATCATCGTTTCCATGCGATGGGAACTAATGGCCTCAGGTGAACCAATAGTGATGCCTTGGAATTTATATTGGTGGCCTTCCTGGTTGAATTGCATGGTTAATTCTTTAAAATCCATGAGAATGGGACCCAAATTTCTTAGCCAGTCTGCACCCAACACAATGTCACAACCACCCATTTCAATAGCAAACATATGGGATTTTAGGTGGTAGTCACCAATTTGGAGACGCAAATTTTCACAGTGCCCTCCACATTTCATGGAACCACCATTGGCAATCATGATTTGGAAATTGTTGACAGCATGGATGTAGCAATGAGTTTCTTGGGCAATGCGGGAATGAATAAAATTATGGGTGCTTCCACTATCAACCAGAGTGATGACCTTCTGATGCTTGATGTAACTGATTAACTTGAGGGTTTGGGGAGAGGAAAAGCCAGTGAGAGCATTAAGGGAAATGACGGGTTCTACTTCGGGAGGGTCCGATGGAGGGGTTATGTCAGTGATTTCAGGTGACTCAAACACAAGGGGAGTTTCAACATCCTATTCTGAAATGTCCTTGGAGATGGCCATAAAAATATTTTGTTCCTTACACTTGTGGCCCAGGAAATATTTGTCATCACAATTATAACAAATTCCTTTGAGTTGGCGTTCAACCATTTCAACCCTGGACATTTTTTGTATTTTTAATGGGGTGGAGGGAGTAGTGGGAGTGACGAGTTTAGGGAAAGGGATAAAGGAAGGTTTTCAGTTTTGAGATGATACAACCTGTTGTGCTTCTTTATCTCTTTTTCTAGCCTCCACCCAAGTCGAGGGTCGATCCATGAGGACATGGACTCAAATCTCCTCCTTGAGGCCACTAATAAAACACTCTTGAAAGAAAGCATCAGTCATGCCCTCTGTTCGAAAAGCCAGGCATTCAAAGGAAGCTATGAAGTCTTCTAATGTTCTGGATTGTTTCAACTTTGTCAAATGGCCCAAATGGTTGGTGTCTGTGTCAAAGCGTTCATAAAGCTCAGTCACAAATTGTGTCCAAGCAATATACCCTTGACAGGAAGTTTTTTTCCATTGCCACCATTGCCAACGTTCTTGATCTAGATGGAGAACACCATACCGGAGTTTGGCCAAGTCATCTGTAATGCCATATAAAGAGAAATAATGTTCCATTTGGGTTACCCAACCAGTGGGGTCCGAGCCATCAAAATTGGGCATGTCCACCCACGGAAGGCGTATCTCACATTGAAAGTGATGGGACTGAAAGGTATGGGAATGGGAGGATGTGTCACCTTAATTCTTTGGAGATGCTTTAGAGAAATGGTCATCTATAGGGATCTTCAGTTTGGTGCAGAGTGATGCAAAGATAGATTCAAGTTGGGTGGTCAATTCTTGTTTGACTTCCTCCATTGAGGACTGCATGGTTGTATTTATGGTAGCATTGATGGATGAATCAATGGAGACAACAATAACACTAAGTTGTTTCACTTCTTTTTGGGTTTTGAGGAAACCAGATTGCAAGGTGTTGAAGCGAGCTTCCAGGTCTTGGCTACGGGTATGGGCGTGAGGATGGGTGAACTGAAAAGGGGCGGGCGGGGTAAAACAATTTGTCGAAAAATGATAGGGATGAATGTGATAAGGGAAGAGAGATGAATCCAATGGAATACGTCTCAAATAATGGTGAAACAATTTCCAGAGTTTTTTTTTTTACACCTGCGGAGTTATACTCCGGTCTGAAGAATACTGCAGTGATGAAATCCCCAAATGCTTAACCAGAAAGAGATGTGTATTTACTTGGAAACTCAAACACAGTTGCGCGACAATAGATCTGGTATGTTTTTAATTTATTTATGTTTCTTTCCCCCAAGGGTTAGGTATTCAAGGGTTCTACAGACAAGGGTTTGCCCTGTGTTATAGCTCTCTGATATACGTGCAGGGTCCAACAGTAGTACTCGACCCAATATCTCAAGGCACTAACTAAGGAGGATACACCGTACCCTTAGCCGTACTACCCAACTACCTAGGTACTAGAGAGTATCTTCCCGAGTGCTATTCTCGGTGACACTATAGCGTTCCGGTGGCTGATAGCTTTATCTAAAGAGGGCTTCAGGAAATCTAGGCCAATCTGTACACAGGTGTTGTCTGACACACTACCACTCGAAGGGGTACCAACAGGGGTTACAAGGGTGGCCAACAAATGTGTGCTTAAGAACCACTTGTATTTCCTTCATGTATGAATCCCTCAACCGAAGGTTTATACGTGTAATGATAAATCTTTGTGGTTTAAAGACGTCGGAATATGTCTCTACCCTGGAAAAAAAATTCCCACAATTTCTGCCAAGGAAAGTGCTCTGATACCACTTGCAAGATACCAGATATAATAAATATGCAGTACAGAAATAAAATGCTAGAAATGGCAGAATAACAGTAATATATCCAGCATAATCTCCACAATAACACAGAAATGATATATGAACAACAATAGAAATAACACTTTGATTCAGAAAGCAATGTTCACAGGCCTCTTCGAGGGGGAAACCTCCAATCGA
The DNA here is from genome assembly GCA_010110895.2 of Picea sitchensis. Classification (NCBI taxonomy): domain Eukaryota; kingdom Viridiplantae; phylum Streptophyta; class Pinopsida; order Pinales; family Pinaceae; genus Picea; species Picea sitchensis. Next base: position 2,810 of record SNQJ01S0023061.1, read on the forward strand.
GCAGCACTATGTTACAATATTCTCCAAGCTAGGGTTTTCATACCCTCGACCCTTATTTATACTAAATATGTCTATCAAGAGAAGCATCTAGAGGAAGATCCTTCTAGAAGAGGAAGCTTCTATTAGGTCTTCTTGCATCCGCCTTATTCTATTTTATTGAAAGGCCTTATTAATATTGACCTTTATTACATCTGAATATATTAATCGACCTATGTGCGGTTTAGGACCCTAACAGTCTTTCTGGACACAGATCTAATGGTCAAGCTCCTTTCCTATGATCTACGGTGTATATCTCTTTCGGGAGTTTATGCCTCAGTGCATTCCACTTCTCCCGATTGTTCAACTCTGAAACGCTTAAAGGATAACCTTCCTGCACCTTCTCTAGACCTGATGGTCGTAAATGACTCTCCTTTTTCCCAACCGATCCTACGTCTTAAACACCCCAAGTGTTGAGCTCTCTCTCTATGTGGTCAAATACCACACTGGCTACAGTTTTATTCTACCACTACTCCTCCTGAGCTTCGTAACACGACCAAGTAACCCCTTGGAACTCAAAAACACTCTAAGGTTTGAAATGGGTTAGTTTCGAACACCATTTCCACTCGAAACCTTGGGTCCAAAGACCACTTATCTGGCCCATCCAGGCTCAGCATTGAAACTATGGATTTGATACCATATGGTAACGTCCCCGACCATCATCCCCACTGCCAAACAACGCTACTATGCATAACATATACACATATATTTATAAAGAATGTGCATTAAATCAAATTAACATATTTAACATGGATTTACTGTTGTCATATAGACTTAAACATAATTAACAACAATTCAAACTTGCAACAGAATACATGATAACATTTCAATACACATACATCCATCGGATATAAATTAAGTACATAATGAATACTTATATTTTGAACTGGTGTAACACCACCAACTGCATGCAGACCTTCCACAAACCTCCCAGCCTTAGACCGCATTTCTCATCACTCTAAGGTGGGACTAAGCTCCACTGGGAGAGGAAATCCTAGGCTAGGAAAGGTCAATAGGAAGACACACAGTTTATGAGGAAGGATTCTCTCCTGGGAGCCACTTATGCCCACTTCTCACAGACTCTCATTCCCCACATGCTTGTCCCACCCCAGGAGTATACACCTTCACTGTAACCAAGAAAATCCTTCGACTGCTAAACCTCCCTTGTCTTGGACTTCAACAACAGGACGGATCATAATTCTCCAAGATCTGTGGCAGCTATAGGACCCCCTCCAGGAGTTCTCATTTCCTCCATGCACACTCTCACCTAGAGAGAGTGTTGCACACAGGCCTGACATCCTGCTTCTTCAGCTCCATTACAGCATAAGGAGAACCACAATATGGCTCAGTAAGGAATGAATGATGGTAGCCAATCACACTCAACCAAGGGACTGCATGGCCACAACAACCTATAGTTAAAGCACATGCGACATAGACAATTGAGGTATGCTCAGGTTTCACAAAAAACAATGACCCAGACAATTAAGCACGAACTCGGATTTGTAGAATGGATAAACCGGGTTCACAAGACACATAGGAGACACAGATCCATCCATGGGTTTTCCACTATTTTTCATATGCGTGACAAGGAAAGTATGCAGAGGTCGATGATGGAGGCCAAACGCAAAGACAAGACGAAATTCATGGGAATACACCAGTCGATCACAAAGGTCTCACGTTTTTGGGTTTCAAAGATGCATGAGGTATGCAGTGATCAAACGTAGAGGTAACACAGTTCAGAATGTAGATGACAGAATGGAGGATGAACCCCCATCATGGATCCATTCTTGGGTTAAATTGCATGTGCCTGATCTGACACATGTCGCCCATGAAGCTACATGCACTCCATCAAGTATGCATTCGCTTTTTCCAGGAACTTAGGATAAAAAAAAATACCTTTCACACCACTTTGGAATAATAATAAATAATTAATCAAGGACTTAAGCCCTCAAGCTTAGCCCTTGTTCCAATCTTTCATCCCCCTCTCCCTTACCCATTTTGTGGAAGCTTAGTCCCCCGTCACTCCTTCTTCATGGTCGGTCGAAACACAGTGATGTTTATATATTATATTAATGATATTCATAATTACATATACAAAAATTAGTCTCCTCGCCTTAACACTTAGGCTCTCTAGCCTAATAAACACATAAGCCCACTAGCATATCAATACTCGGCTCACTAGCCTACAAAACATGATTAGAATTCATAAACATGATTACAATTCATAATATCACTGGGGAACTACTGGGGGTTATTACATCTCTTGCTCAATGCATCAACAACTTTGTTAGCATTACCATAAATATGTTTAATGACAAAAGTGAAATTTTTCATAAACTTTATCTACTTAGCATGTATTTGATTTAACTTCTCCTATCTCGTTATGAATTGTAAATCCTAATTATCACTATACAAAACAAATTCTTTTGGAACAAGGTAGTGCCTCCATTTCTTCAAGGCTTGAATTATTGCATAAAATTCTTTATCATATGTGGATTACTTATTCTTAGTGTCATTCAGCTTCTCACTGAAATATGCAGTATGTCTATTATATTGGCTCAAGACTGCTCCAATTGCAACTCCACTAGCATCACACCTTACTTGAAATGTCTTCCCAAAATTTGGCAAGACCAGAATTGGTTGTTCTATTATCTTCTCCTTCAATATCTTGAAACTTTTCTTAGCCTCTTTTGTCCACTTAAAAGACTAGTTCCTCTTCTTCACTGTATCCAATTTTGGTGAACAAATTCCACTAAAAATTCCAATGAACTTCCTATAGAAACCCGCTAACCCATGGAATCTTCTCACCTAAAATATGCTTCTTGGTGATGGTCATTCCTTGATTTCTCTCACCTTTTCTATATCCATCTTCAATTCATTTGAGGAGATAAAAAACCCAAATAAATGAGTCACGTCTTCATAAAAGAGGACTTCTTTAGATTTATCAACAACCTCTCCTACTATAGTCTTCTCATCACTAATGTCAAATGTCTCAAATGCTCTTCTTCAGTTTTACCGAAGACCAATATATCATCCAGATATACAATCACAAACTTACCAATGAAATCTTTCAATACCTCATTCATCAATCTCATAAAATTACTTGGCGCATTTGTCAAGCCATATGACATAACAAGCCACTCATACAACCCTTCATTTGTCTTGAAGGTTGTTTTCCACTCATCACCATCTCTCATCCTTATCTTGTGATATCCGCTCTTCAAATCTATCTTTGAAAAAACAAATTCTCCACTTAAACAATCCATTAAGTCATCCATCCTTGGCAAAGGACATATGTACCTGATGGTGATCTTGTTTATGGCTCTTGAGTCTGTACACATTATCCATCCTCCGTCCTTCTTCAGACTCAACATAGTTGGTACTGCACATGGACTCAAGCTTTCTCTGACCAATCCCTTGTCTAATAAATCTTGGACTTGTCTCTTTTGCTCCTCATTCTCTTGAGGTGCCAATCTGTATGATTCTTTGTTCAACAAACTTCCTCCTATTATTAGATCAATGTGATGGATGATACTTCTGATGGGTGGAAATTAATTACGTAACTCATCCACTACTATGTTAGCAAAATTCTCCAACAGATCCTAAACTTCCTCAGGCAAATCATCCTTATAATTACTTGTAAGGAAAACTATGGGTTTCCTCACCACAAAAAATTGCATCTCCTATTCCTTCTTAACTTCACTCAAGATTTCCTTCCCACTCATGAGAAGTATACTTGTGATGGCTTCTTCCTTTACTTTCTTCTCCTCTATTGGTAGCAACATGTGTGTCCTACCATTCTTCTCCAAAGTATAATTATTTTTTCTCCCATCATGAATGACATTCCTATCAAACTTCCACGTTCTCCCCCATAAAACATGAAATACATCCATGGGAATCACATCACATAGAAACTCATCTCTATATCCTCCTATTTTAAATTCAACGAGGCATTGTTTAGTAAGCATTACCTAGTGATCACCTTTTTGAAACCATGACACTTTATATGGATTCGAATGTGCAGCTATCTCCAGCTCCAATTTCTCCACCATCTCTGTGGATACTAAGTTATCAGTGCTCCCACTGTCAATTATCACTTTGCATACTCTATCCTTAGTCTTTCAAGCAGTCATGAACAAACTACTCCTCTGCACTGGATTTTCAACCTCTGGCTCTGGTTTCAAGATAATCTTATTCAACATCAGGGATCTTCCATTTTCTGAACCTTATGCTTCAACATTCAGCTTCTTCACTTTTGAAATGTGAGCTTCACTTCCTTCTTTCTTTTTCTCGGGACATTCCCAAGACATGTGTCCTGTCTTTCCACAGGCATAACACCTTACCTCTCCTCCTATTCCTCTTCCTCTTCCTCTAGGAAAATAATGTATTCCACTACTCTATATCCCTCGTGAACTTCCTCCTCTTTCTGAGTGACTATGTGGTTTATCAGTCTCACCCTTGGGCTTCTGTTCCTTGTCCTGGACAATTCCCTTACCTATGTTTGGAATTTTTCCTCTACTTCACTGGCTTTGTTTTCTGACCAACTTCTCTTCTACCTTCAGTGAAATATGATAGGCATCCTCTACCATCCTCACTTTCATCATGTTGATTTCATTCTGGATCTCATACCTTGGGCCATTTATATACCTGACAACTTTTCATCATCTTTCTCCCTCTGTCTAGTCCTGATGTTCAGTCTGTAAAACTCTTCTATGTACTCTTTCATTGCCATTCCTTATTTTCTCAGGTTATGCAATTTCCTGAACAAATTTATCTAATAATATTTGTGTATGAACTTAGCCTTTATCTTGGCTACCATTTTGTCCCAACTCTTAATCTTTTGCTTACCTTTTCTTCACATATCAGCCTACAATTCATCCCACCATAGCGTTGCATGTCCTTTTAATCTGGTGACAGCATGTCTCACCTTCTTCTCCTCATTGACGCCTTCATAGTCTAAATACTTATCCATTTCCCGTATCCAATCAAGTAATTCTTCAGTATCTAGATTTCCTTCATACATCAGGATGTCTATCTTTTCTGTAGCTCCCAATTTGACAACCGCTCTCAATAAGATTTCCTCGACACCATATTCCCCTGCAACTTCTTCAACTTTTATTTCTTCACTTTCTTCATCACTAACGTCTCCAACATCAGGTGCTCTCCTTTGATTTTTCTCTATCCCATACAACCTTGCATGAAGTTCTCTCATTTCTCTTTCTACAAATCAATTTGCTACATGTGGCTCTACAATTCTTCTAGGTGGCATTGTGCTAACCTTTTATTCACTCACACAAAATACAATTTGAGATATTTAAGCTCTGATACCACTTGATGCAGACCCCCCTTCTCTCCTCGGGGCTGTGCGACCTCCCAGTTAAAGATCTTCAACTACCTGATATGGATTAGCTTCTCGAGGCCTTGTTGGCCCCAAACTGAATTAAACATAGGCCCTTTTATCACCTTAGGCATAGGTTGTATGGTACCCGTGGGCCCCTTGCCTTAGCACTTTAAAGTCTCGAGATTTCGGGCATTATCTCCTTCCACTAGTCCCTTTCCACACATGAACTCGGGCTATGACCTAGGGCTTAACCTCTTGAGTTCTTTGTAAGTTTTGGTTTTGACGTTCTTAGCAACATCTGCACCCTTTTCGTTTGAACCCCGAATCGCGAACTCACCTAGGAATATCTACGGTTCTCATCTCTCCCACCATGGATGATTTTAAGGATGGAAATTTATTTTAAAATGTGGAAACCTTGGTGAATCTTACTAATCCTTCATATGCCAACTATAAATGTTTGGCGATTTTTTTGTAAAAATATTCAAATTTCTAAGGATTTTGTATAGTTTTTATAAAATTTTGGCAATTTTTAAGGTAAAATAATTTTATCCTATAGAATTTGGGCGAATCATTTTTAAAACAATGAATCTCATTTTTGGAAAAACCATCGAAAATTAGCCCATGAGAAAAAATTAGCCCCTAAAATCATCCCTGTCTCCCACAACCAAAGGTTGTGATCCATTCGAACTCTGGTCTTCGGGAGTTTACCACGTCTTAACACTCCTCTTCTCCGAACTATTATGTACCTGGAATCGTAGATCCAGCACCATGTGCCTCTCTTGATCGATGACTGAGATTCTCCCCTTAATTTTCTTCAGGCGACCTCTCTTTCCCCTCAACTCTTCTTCGAATTTCATGAACTAGTGACGTGTGTCCTTCCAGATCAATGGTTACAATCTACTCCACTAGCTTGGCCTTGGGGAGTCTCTGGGTATTTCGCCTTTTCCTTTAATTCGAAGGACTCTTCCTCCAAAAAATTTGTATCTCTGCCATGTATCCTCTCTAGATCCAATGATCCATATCTTCAGAGCTCTACCCTCCCAAATATCCAATCTACTGCCACGTATCCCCTCTTCCACAAACAACTTGGATTTATTTCGTACTTTGCAACTTTGCGAGAATTGTTATCTCTTGGCACAAATTCTCCGAGACGTTTCTTCCCAAAATTGCTTATCCACTGTCACGTCTCCACCTTCCATCGAACGGTTGGGATCTCTTCGTAGCTTCGGACTTTGGCGTTTTTCACCCTTCTACACTCCAAACCTTCCAGTTCATGAATTTATGAAAGAAATCATAGCTAACCACCGTGTAACTTCTCCCAAATCAGAAAATTTGGAATGATTTCGCTTCTCCTGGGTGGATCTTCATTGTCACTATGAAAAACCTTAAAGGACTCCTCCCTTTTGAATATTTCTCCTGTTAACTTTTTGAAACTTGTCTTCCTCCAAACCTTTAACTCTTTAAAGGGTTTTCTTTGACACTTAGTTGGATTTCGGATCTGTGCACACATTGCAACAGATCTTCACACATAGTTCTACAAGCAACCTCTCGAGCTACTCCTCCTGAGCTTCTGGTTCAAAAATCTGTCGACGCACTCCTTGCGGACGATATGCACACTCTTCATATAAATTCCACATTATCTCTTCTGAGCTATGAGTCAAATTAGACTCTGCCAATGCACTCCTTGCGCACAATACGCACTCCTTGCATAAGCTCGTGGAAGATAAACAATTGAAACTTATCTAATGTTTCACAGATTCATATATTCAACAAGGTAATTCATGCATTCATTAGTGTAATTCATGCATGCATGAAAACAAAAAATAACAAAGAACAGAACTGTTGTGGGGTATTCTACCCTACGGACTAATAAGCTAGGGCTCTAAACTTATACGCAGATCATGACCCTTAAGATTTAACTTTTAACCTCCTACCCACAATCTCAACCCTTTTTTCAAACAAACATGGGAAGAATCGACTCACCTCTTTAACAATGATTGAAGTAGATCCTCCGTTGAGCCTTCTATTTCCTTGATGCTTCTGCCCCTTCTACAAAGCTTCCTCCAATCAAGATAAGACTATACATGCATGCTACTAATTTACTAGAGGGTTAGAAATCATACATAAATCAAATAACATAGATGAGATTCATGAACTTGGGACGGGAAAAGCATATTTTTCATTAGTCTCAAAATGAATCACTTACA
>SNQJ01S0023061.1:28909-59324 GCA_010110895.2 Picea sitchensis
AGCACTGGTCCCCCATTGCATCAATTTCCCTCGGGAGATGGGGAAACTTCTGTTGAATCTAAACCTTGGTGAGTTGCTTGCATTGTTGAAGTAGATTTATTTCTTGTACGTTTCCTATGGAAGGATGCCATGAACCTGTTGGAGGTGTTGGATCCGTTCAACAAATCTAGCTGCAATATCTTCCTTGGTATGAGTGTGGGAGGAAACTGTCAGTGAAGATGCAACAAGAAGAGCTATATCAATGGGGGATAATGGTTGGAATCCCAAGCACACCTGAAAAGGGTTTTGGCCAATAGATCTATGTCGAACATATGGAAGACTCTCGTTCTCTCTATGATCCTCTACAATATTGTCAATCTAATTCTATTGGATAGAAACACCTTGGGAGAAGGCTATAGTGGTTGCAGTGACCTCATGTTCACTGTCTAACTGGATCATGAAGAGGGAAAAAATTGTGGTCTGAGAGATTACTTTGCATTATTGTTTTTTTGAGATCAATGAAGTGGAAGTAGTCGGAGCTACCTCTAGTACCCTATAGAGCTGACCTCCCAAAGTAACAATGACATTACAGGGTTGAGGCTCATAGATAGTGTGATGTTTCCACATATATGGTTTTCCTAAAAGGTCATCATAAACTTCAATTGGGGAAACATCACACACTACCTCATCCTTGAAGGGCTTGATGCCATAGGATAAGTGACACTGCTAGCTAACATAGATGTATCATCCCCAGCTCAATCATCCAATGATGTATGGTTGGGGATGTGGCATCATTTGCAGCTTCAATCTGTTGAAAACCTCGGCTGATATCAGATTCTTCTGACTCTCGCTATCAACAATAAAATGCATTGGGGTCCTCTTTACCCACATCTGTGAGTGGAAGAGGCACTCCCCCTACTCAAGCTCCTCTAGTTCTCTTGGTTGTATTGTTGTGGTCACAATGGTAACAGTCGGTTCTGTATCAATGATTTGTTTCCCTTTATTGTGATCTGGATTATATTCCAAGTTCGGTTCGAATTTGTTTTCTTTGAGATCGATCACCAATGATTGTTTCGAGCGACATTCATCAGTGTTTTGCCAGGGGATTTTGTGGAACTCACACCACTTTCCAATGTCTTTCTTAAACTTCTTGTTACCCTTGTTTTCCTATGTCTTGGACTGGCTCTCTTGAGGTTATCCTTCCTTGTTGATATTTCCTCCATTCTGTGAGTTAGGGTTTTGTTTTCCATGCTCATGTTGTGGCATATTTTCAAACACAAACTCTCGCTTACTTCGCTGCTTAAAGTTTTGATCGATTTTGACTTCATATCGATAAGAAGCTCCTAGTGAGGATATGTCCAAGAAATTTATATGTGTTTGGATGTACCTGTGAAAACCACTATGGTACTTCAAGACCAAGTGTCACTCCAAGTCTTTGATACCCAACTTTGAGAGCAGGGTATGAAATATTTTAGTGTAATCCAACACTGTATAGTCTCTTTTCTAATGCAGAGTCGTCCATTTCATGTATTGGTCATCATAGTTTTTGATAGGGTAGAAATCGTCCTTTAGGGAATCTACAAAGGCCTCCCAAGTGGGTTCTCTTTCGAATGGTGTAGATTCACTTGCGGTGTACCTCTCCCAGTAACCTTCCCATAATCTATGACATGGGGAATGGATTTAAAGAGCATGCAGGTGATATTTTCACTTTCGAATTTTTTTTGGACAGAGTAATAAGATTCTATCATATTCAATCATTTTTCTAGAGCATCTCCATCTAACTGGCCTTCAAAAAAGGGGATATCAAAATTGACTTGTAACTTGAAGGGTGAAACACCTATGAAATGGATGCTTGTCGAAGATGCCTTGGTCGCTGCCATCAATATTATTCGAAGGATCTGAGCGAAGTTGTCCATCATCTCACTCCTCTATAGTATGAGGGATTCTTCGAGCAACGTCTTGAAAGGATATCCTTCTTTTTCATCTCTCTTTTCTTCCTCCATGGGAGGCCACTCGGTCTTGAGAGAGCATTTGTCCTCAAGTTAAACTAGCTTGAGATCCAACTCTCTATACCCTGATCTCGTAGGGGACCTACTATGATAAATGATAAGGAGAATATTGCTCCGATACCACTGATCTGGATTATCCTGAGAACGAAATGAGACAAAAACAAAATATATAGTAGAGAACACAACAATACAATTAAAACCAACTTTTATTAATGAATAAGACATAAAAACACTATAGAACACAAACTAGGAGAATGGGGTAACTTATCTATGAAAATAAAGAGATGTTGGCTATGATTCATTAACAACAAGCTTTACATCACACTCCATTGCATGCTTAAAGGGCCTCATTCACCTCAATTATAGATGAGAGAGTTAGGGGAAAACAATTCCCATGATTCACGTGGGATAAATTAATCTAAGTTTATAAAATTCCATAGGCATGTAAAACACTAGGAATTCTTGGGCAGTCACCCATCCTAGTACTACTCTAGCCCAAGTGTGCTTAACTGCGGAGTTCTAATGGGATATGGTACATTAATGTATGTTGTAGGAATGTACATAAGACCATTAGGAAATCATTACATGATTTATGTAATTAGAAAATGAACATAGTATTACATTATATTCCCCATCAAAAGGGTGAATATCATGGTTTATCAAACCCGTAGGCTCGTAACATTGATTTAGTGGAAAAGGTGGTTGGCCACCAAGATCCACCTGGATCACATCATCAACTTAACTTGTGATATACAAATGCATTTTTTGTCTCTTTCATATGATTGTTTTGTGGATCCACCATAAATTTATGTTAAGCCCCTGACGATAAACCTCATTAATTATTTACTAAGTTACTTTGTATCCCTTTTGTCTCATACATATACATCAAGGAGATTCATTTGAAGTATCAACTTACCTTTGGCATTTGATATATTGTAATAAGCAATTACCCTCTTGGAGAGGTTGCTCATTTATTCACTATTTCACTTGATTTAGGTGTAACATTACTAAATTGGATCTTTTTTATGGTTATTTGGATATTTGGTCAAAAACATTTAATATCAAAGCAGACGATTATTGGTTTGTCCCCTTCAAATTATTTGTTTTACCATTTTCACTCTAAATTTCTTTTTAGGTCATTGGAATTGCATGGAAATTTCAAGATTGATAACTTAAAGAGAAAAGTACATTAGGTCAAAAAATTAACACATTAGGAGAACAAGAGGATTGAGTCCCAAAAACTTGATCATTCATCACTCCAAGATCTGTAGCATTGTGATTTTCACTCAGAACCAAGGAACTAGTTCAATCCCAAGATTGATATGAGTAAGTTTGATTGTAATGATTCCATGACATGGATTTTCTATATTAAGAAATTCTTTGATTTGCACTAAGTGCCAACTTTACAAAATGTAATTGTTTCATCCTTATATTTTGAACCTAATAATTTTTTGTGGTATTGAAGGCTCTGTGAATGTAAAAATGTCTCTATTGTCTCTTGGCCTATTTTTTATGGAATAGTTTTTCACACGTTATGGATATAGTATGAGAAAAAAAAAATTTAGTCAATTGAAAAATCTCATGCAAAGAGATATAATTATAAAGCATACTCAATAGTTTCAATAGTTGATTCATAGAGGGAAGGACATTCTAGAGGAAAAATCATTGGATCTCTTTGTGGTTAGTTTAAATGAGATATTTGTTATGAGTAAAATCTCTCTATGGCTAGGGGTAAACCACAACAGACAAAAATGACTACAAAAATCAACTCTAATCTCAAGTATGCTATATAAACAAATATGCTAGAAAGACAAGACAAAAGGCCTACCTCGTCCAGACGTTCGATGAAGTCCATCGTTGAGCACTTGACCCAAAGAAATACACCTGCAACTAGTCCTCAACAACCAAGAAACAAAATCATATGGTGATAATATATAATGTTAGCACATTCAATAGAATAATCCATCAACATTCATAAAAAATATGCCCATGGAATAAATATTCAAATATTTGCAAGATATTAATTGGACGATAAAAGGGTATTTCTATTAAAATGTAATCAACATAAGTGAATGAATTACAAACTTCCATGTCGGCACAATTCAAAACCAAGAAACTAAGTTCCTTCCAGATGGGCCTCCACCACTTCAATCCTCCACCAAAGGAAATCTCATATAAGAGAGACAATGAGGTTCTCAATCATGTAAGGAAGATCTTGGGGGATGAACAATGTGTTCAAACATAAAAGGAAAAAGGGATGCAAACTCAATATGAAGTGAATAATTTCTCGAGAGTAACTTTTCTCTCAAATTTGAATTCCTCTCCTCTTTTCCGTAGCTCGGATTTGGCCCATTTGTAGCCTTCAAGTGGAACTGAATGGTCAATTCAGAACGTTTAAAGTATATAGAAGGCCAAGGATCATATATCTCATGATGTGACATGGAAACCTGACACCGTTTTTTAATTTTATGCACAAATCCTGATGTACGCAGGTTGTAGTGGTGCAACCTATGTTTACGCATGTTGTAATATAGGTAGGGCGTGTATATGTGGAAAAATAATGTTTTTAGCTCTGTAATTTGCAAAAAGGGACTTCACGTCTACATAGGTAAATGGAAAAAGGCCCTCTGTGCAAGTTTTCATAGGGTGAGGAAAATATTTCTATAAAAGATGCCCCCTAATGTTTGAGGTCAGAGGAGTATCTGCGATGGTCGAAATACATTATAAGACCCAGAAGTGGAGTAAAGGGGACTTAGCTGGAAGAACTGGTTTCTCATTACAATTTGTACTGGCTTTGCATACATGGCTTCCAATTTAAATTACACTGTAGATCGATGTGAAAATATACGAAACAATTGTCCATGGCCATGAAAAGGAAATAAAAATGTGGATACATGACAAAGGCTGTCATAGTCACAAAAAAGGCCCAGTAAAACTAGTCTCAGAATCAAACTGAAGATATCTGTATACAATGGAGTACAATATGATCTCCCATGATCACTGAAGTCACACAAGTACTGGTCCAATGAAAGGTAGCAACAACTCAGGAAATATGTGACTATAAATTGATGTCTTCAAGTCTTCTACACAATCTGCCAAAGGTGAAAGTCTATATTGTGTGAATAAAGGAGTTGAGGTAAAACACAATGAGACTTCATTTGATTACCTGTCATTGAGGTATATCATTAACAAACATGAGAGAGACTACCGATAATGAAATTAGGTATCAAGGAATCAAGTACATTCTTACAAGTGTGAATAAAGGAGTCGGGGTTGAACACTTGAAGAATCTATTGATCATGAGACATTAATGTATTCCCAACTGTCTATGGTGAGAGAACCTGCCACTAATGAATGCAAGCCTCTAGGTACTCATAGGACTCTAGGTCTCATCTCCAGAATAGATGAGCTGAATTCGATGGAAGGAGACCCACTGAAAGGAGATCATTAAGGCATCTCTCATCATTCAACACGAGGTACAGAGCAAGAGATTAACGATTTGGAGGAAATTGGACAAAGAACATGTTCACGAACCAACGAGCCTGTGCATCTTTCACATGTGTCAGGTGCAAGCGGTACACAAAAAAAACCCTCTGAATAGCATCCAATGAGGAAAAATGTTGACAAAGGTGAGGAAGCAACCAATAGGGCTAATGGCATCCAATACACTGCCTAAATCCCAATGTGTGAATAGATGTCTTGTCTTAGAACACAAGGGAAACAACCTAGTCAGTGACCAATGATGAAATTTCGATTGTTGGGTTCAAGTTTACCTACCAATGAGGAAAGTAGAACTAGGGTGCGTTATAGGAATACACATTCATGTGATTCTGAGACAAACTGAGGGTATAGCTGACATGCAAAATCAAGAGTTATGAGGAATGGCCAACACATGTTGATAGACATCCTTTGAACAAGAGCATGAGACATATGGAAGACTCTGGAAACATTGACTCAATGATGAAACTTTGAGATGTAGGAGGCATGCATCAAAATCTCCATAGGGATTGGAAGAGTAACTAGTCAGGGGAGTAAACTCTCTGTAACGAGATTAGCTACCTAAGGTCATGTTAAACCCAAAATTTTGATGACAATTGGACTCAAAATTTTTGTGCTCTGTTAAAAGACAACATGACTATTGCCGATATAAGGTAATACTCCCTTCCTGCCCATCACGAGTAAACAAAACTAGTGTTGCGAGTAAGAAAAACTAGTTTCAATAGTGGAACATACCTATGCTCAATGAAAGGAGGTGCATGAGGGAGATGGACACTCGAGGGAATGTTTCCTTCTGGGTATAGGGTGTCAAGATTCAAAGGATATAAACAAGGCTATGCTTGGTTGAGAATGCATATTGCTGAGGTAAATGAATTATAACGCACAAGCGAGGATCGACAATAGGCTCAATACGACAAGCAAGGGCATGAGATGCAATCAGAACTTAACGCCAAAAAATGTCATTTTTCATAATCTTAGTCTTCTTGGTATGAAAAAGGGATAAACTTGCACCAAATAGACGTCCTTTCAAATCCAATTTATGAGTGTGAAAGAGACAAGTGCACTCGGCAATATTTTTTATTTTTGAAAACAAGTTGGAAAAGAGCTTAAATCAAACTCGCTTGGGAGTCCTATAAGTATAGGTCAACATGTTTATGAGTGAGAAATGAGGTTAAACATAAATTCATGTGTTATCTATAAGGGACTCTCGATCCTATGAAAAAAATATTTGCATGGGCACCGAATGAAGCAGAGGATCTAACTAGGGTACCCATGTTTGGTAAGTCTCTACCATTCGATAATGACACTTCTAGTTGTAGATAGAAGGTTTTGTGTCAATATAAAATGGGTTCCTACCTAAGGCATATGAGCGACAGTCATAGGATGATGAAAATGTGCATGATGGAATGGATACATATTTTATATGTTGGGTAATGAAAATATCTGTCACAAGTTACGAATGGGCGACATGGTGCTAAAAACCACAAGAATCCCTGGATAAAACTACAAAAACCAACTCAATCCATTGTCGTATTATTCCATTAGGCCAAAATATTGTCTAAAACTATGCAAAGTGGGTAAAACAATTCTATAAATAGTAAAAAAAACCAAATTTACTATACCATTTGTATTTTTTACCCAAATAGCGGAGTTTGGACCAAATTGCCTCCGAACTTCAATTGGTGATTGTGGGAGCTATGAGTGACAGAATCAATGACCGTCTGTACTAGGTAATTCCTCTTCCTCTCCTATTTATTTTCAGTGGATTAGATTTTGTAATTAGGTTCCAATTTTTAAGTTATTTAGGGCACAAATCAAAATTTTAGGTGTACGCAGGCTACAGTTCATTGGGTCGTGTATACACATGATTATATGCAGCTTTCTAAAATAAAACCTATGTATACTCATCCCTTTACGTGATTGTGAACAAAAAATCCCACATATATGTCTGTAAAAATTGTTTTTTAGTGGTTGCTAACTCAAAAAAGGATTTTTCTCTTGGAGTATGTTGCTAGAGTGGAGGGAAAGGGAACATGGGGAGGTAGATGTTGTAGTAGAGAGAGATCGAGGGGCCCAAATGGCCTTGAAAATATGTGGGCTATATAATTTTTGGGCTCTCAAAGGCATGAGGGACCAAGTGAGATTGCTACAATTGCTCGTGGATTACTGGGATCTAGAGAGTGAGAGATTCAACCTTGATGGACAACCATTAAGGATTGAAGTCAAGGACATTTATTTCTTGATGGGGTTGTCGTGTCGGGGTGAGGTAGTTAAACTCTAAGCCCGGGGAGCTGGGAGCGGTATCAAAATAGAGGAATACAAAGACACTCATTGTATTGCAGGGACCGAGAAGGTCGGGAGCCAACTCCCCATTCGAGTGATAAACAATCTAAGCCTCAAGATTGTTGTCCTCGTTTTGACATAGATCATAGGATCAACTTATTTGCACCAGGCATCGAGGTCGCTTATGTTCTACTTAGTAGAGTTCTTGAGACCCATGGTGTATCACTGGTGCACCTCACTACTGGCTAACATGAAGAGTCAATTGGCATAATAAAAACATGGTAGTAAGAGGAACTCCGGGTTCAATTCTATCTTGTGTAGCGTTTTCTTCGATCGGGTTCTAGGCTTGGGACCTAGAGTTGATATTATTCCACATGGACCTCATGATCTAGCCATGGCACGGTGGATCGAGGTGATGAGACGACAGGGGGGAGGTAGGGTGCCCACACCCTACAATGATGACTTCTAATTCCGGTGGAGATGACGGGTCATAGCTCCAGATGACTACCCTTACGCAGGTATCGAATTCAGAGGAGATCCTGACATGCCATTGCCACCAGGGACTGCCTACGGAGACATAGGTATGTCAAAGTTTTTTAAATATTTCATTTTTGTTGTATTTTTGTATAGGAAAAAAAATGTTTTTGGATTATGTTAAGTACTAATTATACATGTATGTGACGCAGACGCAGGTCCACAACATTCGGATGGACTTCCACGACATCATCAGAGGCACTAGGGAGATGAGGTAGCGGGAGGAGATGTAGAGACAATCCTTCAAAATGTGCAGGGAAACCTGTCTCGTTTGAAACAAAGGATTATGATGGTTCGAGTGGAGGATATACTGAAGGCTATGCAACGACAGGGGGTAAACGTTCCCCATGCTTGGGTGTGACTCTTTTGGTGTCTCGCAAACTTTATAGTTTTCTATCATGACACTCATTCAGCACCATAGGCGTAGATGTCATGGCTATTATATAATTAGTTGTATATGTATATTGAGGGTATTAGCCCCAATTTTGTAACATAAACATCATATTTTTTGAAATATATATAAAAACATGGTTCTTCGACTTTACTTATGTTACAATGTGTACATTGATGAGAATGTTTTATTTTCTTTAGTTATGTGACAAATGCCAATCTAAAACAAAATTAGCATATGAAAAGGATACATAATTAGAACTCCTAGGTATGTGATGATAAATAATAAAATCAAATTGTCATTCCAATAGTCATACCCATAGTAATCATCAGAGTAAAGTCGGTTCTCGCACGTGATAACTTCTTTTAAATTGACATACTATTAACTGGGAGTCTAGGAGAACCTCCAAAGAGAGAATATCATGTGAAATGACACAGTGAAAAAGTTCTATAACAACACTATATTCAGAAACATTATTCGTGGATGGACCGAAGCATACACCACCACAAGACACCAGTATACCCTCCGGTGAGTAAACAACCCAAGCGACAGAATTCAAGTTCCATGTATGACGATTGGCCCCGTCTGCGAATCCTAAGTAGACCGAAGACTTCGTTGACATCTGCAAACCAAGGGAAAACTCGATAAGTAAGCTGAAGACAAAAAATAAAGGGAAAATATATATACACTGAATTACATTAGCATACAAATAGTTACGCCCAAGATTGGGGCTCAAGCATAATATATTTTCAAATATAGCACATTAATGGGTTCAGCCAATATGTTACCTTCATAATCTTCTAATTCATAGGTTCATTTTTCTAAGACACATCACACGATATAGGGACCGTGCCACATGGGTTTGAACTTGCCTACCCCCAGTGGTTCTTTTGCTTCATCATATAAGAGGACCAAGTCACCCTCAATGTACAACTGAGGTCAGACAAACTTATCATACTAGACCTTGACACGTCTTTTACTCGCTTCGATAGTCGTAGAGGCATCTGGATGTTGCTTGTCAAGATTCTCTAGGTTCACGAGGCATTGTTCGAGATTGAAAGTGTTAGGTAGGAGTGCAACTGTCAATCTAAGAGAAGGGATTTCACATTAAATATGTAAGATCGACTCCACACCGTGTAATAACTGGAAAGGAGAAAAATTGGTGGCAGTCTTTACCGAGGTTCGGTATGCCCAAAGTGTGGGATATAGAATGATATGCCAGTCATATTTTATCTGGCTGACAGTTTTTTGCAAAATAGTATTGAGACATTTGTTCACGGCCTCTACTTGTCCATTTTCCTGGGGTGGCAAGGGGAAGAATGACCATGATTAAACCCCAACTTAGATGCTAGTTCTTCCATCATTTCATTATGAAAGTGACTTCCATGATCAGTGGAAATCTCACTCGGGATTCCGAACCTGGATATAATTTGATTGAATACAAAGAAGGTTGTATTATTCCCGTCTGATTTAACTATACTCATGGCCTTGTCCCACTTATTAAATTATTCTATGGCCATGATAATGTGTTGATGCCCCCTAGTTGAAGATGGGTTGCAATCCACAAAGTCCACCCCCCACTTGGTGAATGGACCGACAATAATGATTGGATGGAGAGGAGCTGGATGTGAGTGCATTTTTTAAGTGAACACCTGGCAGGGGTGACACTTCTTAACCACTTCAATGCAATATTTAAAGATAAACGGAAAAAAATAACCGGCTCGCAAATTTTTCTGGGTTGTCGCAAGCCTGGATAAATGACCACCACAAACCCCACTATGGAAATCATTTAGAACAGACTCGAATTCTTCATGAGTTAAACAACGATACAATATATTGTCTACTCCTCGACGATAGAGAGTGTTACCAATGATAATATAGTTCTTAGCTTGGTATCGTATATGCCCTCAGTCATCTTGCGAGAGATGCTGAGTGAACTTAAAAGTTTGAATATAGAGAACAACGTCTCCATACCAGGGGTCATATGATGAGACAAGGAAATATTTTTCATCCGCAAATGAATCAACATGAATAACATCCTCGTCTAATCACGGGAAGTCAAATATTAACTCTGCAAACACTAGTGATT
Organism: Picea sitchensis; assembly: GCA_010110895.2. Classification (NCBI taxonomy): domain Eukaryota; kingdom Viridiplantae; phylum Streptophyta; class Pinopsida; order Pinales; family Pinaceae; genus Picea; species Picea sitchensis. The sequence goes on from SNQJ01S0023061.1 coordinate 39,693, forward strand.
TCTTGGATTTCACAGAAGCGAAATCGAGATCGAACTCTTGTATGATGACAATCCATTTATTGTATGTTCCCCCTATAATATGCCTAGTAAGGACATATTTAAAAGGATTGACATCGAAAACCACAATAGTTTTAAAAATTAATATATAATTTCGTAATCATTGGACTACGTGAATGACATCCAAAGCTATATTTTCAACGTGAGAATATTTGAGTTCAGGATTGATTAAGTTTCAACTAAGATATTAAATGTCATGCTCACAGAGCTCATCATCCTTCTGAACCAACACCATACCAATTGTCTCTTCGGGTGCAATGACATAAACTAAGTAATATCTACTATAGTTAGGAGACTTCAGCAGAGGCGTCAATACCAAGGATTTCTTTAAAGCATCGAAGGATTCCTTGGCTCGCTCATCCCAGATAAAAGGGGTGTCCTTCTTCAAGAGACACATGAAACCCTTATTAATATTGGCATAGTTCACTATAAATCGACACAAAAAGTTATCTTTCCCCTGTAAACCTTGAAATTTTTGAATAGTGCATGGAGGATTCAATCGAAGTATTACCTCAAGCTTTAATGGATCTACCATGATCCCAGTCTCAGAGACTAAAAATACTAGAAGATGACCTAACCTAACACAAAAGATTCATTTATGAGGGTTCAACCGGATGCGATGATGGCAACATCTTTCAAAAACTAGCTGAAGGTGCTTGGGGTGATGCAGTCTCTTACAGGAGTGAGCATCAAGATCATCAAGATAGGCTTCGACTATATGCTTTAGATAATGAAATTCTAAGGTCATAGCACATTGGAAGGTTGCTCCAACATTTTTAAGGATGAAAGGAATATTCTCGTATGCAAAAGTACCTCAAGGGAAAATAAATGTTATCTTGTGTTGGTCCTCGAGTTTAATCTGAATTTGGTTATACCCTGAAAATCCATCCATGAAAGAAAAAACTTTGATTCCCGCACACTCATCGAGAATATGATCGATGAAGGGTGTTAGGAAGTTGTCTTTAGGACATGCTTTGTTAAGGTCACAAAACTCGATGCATACATGGATGGTTCCTTTATTTTTACTCATAGGAATGAGATTGGATACCCATTTAGTCAATGGAATTGGGTAGATAAAGCCATCATTAAACAATTTCTATACCTCTTCCTTAATAGTAGGGGCCTTATGGGGATTGACAACTCTAAGATGTTGTCGAATAGGTTTAGAATACGGGTAAGTTTTAATCCTATGTTAGACAATTTGAGGGTCAATTCCTGGCATCTCTTCATATGACCAAGGGAATACATCTCGAAATTCCTTGAAGAGTTTGGTGTAGATCGAGATTTCTTCAGGCGAACAATCTACACCAATGTGTACATTTTCAATCTTGCCACGGATACAAGAGATATTGATCGTGACAGTAGGGGAGGTACTCGCCATGATTCCTTCGACATAAATGTCGTGCATATCAAGTGGAACTATGACGTGACTGACTATCTCACTCAAAGTAGATCTAAAGTCATCTTGTTCGATTATAGAAATATCTAGGAGAAAATAAGAACGATGATGCATATCAACCCAAGGTTTTCCAGAGCCATTCATGGATTTTATGATAGCTTCATCTGAAGGAAAAGTCTCATTGAGGCAGTCATGTGAACAAGACGACAAAGTGGCCCACATGGGCTCTAGATCAGGATCCTCCTCATCCGTCTGCAAGGCAACAGGATCCAAATCGGCAGAAGAGTCAAGAAATACTCGATAGTGGCATGGCCATCATGCCAGAATGTGACTGAACTTCACAAGATGTCTTCAAGGAAGGTAGGGTCCAAGGATCGTTAAAATAGGAAGTGTGGAAAGGAACGTACCTCTCTGATGAAATGAGCCTACTGGACATGGCATAAATATGGTTAACTGATGCCATGATGTCGAAGGTAACAATAGGGATGAATACATTCTGACACTGATATTCTCAATTGTCGACTAAGAATTTTCGATCATGGGGATTGACGGTCCAACAGATGCACTGGGACTAATATACACAAAGGACAACTGATCGATCGTCACAATATTCCCATCGTGAGGAAAAAAAAGCGTACGAAAGATGGATGACATGATTGCAGTCATAGCGTAAGTCTAATTGTGTCCTAGTAACAAGTTATAATCGATGGGTGCATCATCCACCTCGACATCCACCTCTACCGTCTTCCCACCTAAATGGACCGAAAAGGCAGGAAGAATACCATGAGAGCAGAAAGAATGATTGTCAAAAGAATTCAACATGGTCGGAGACTAAGAAAGGGTCAGAGACTAAGAAAGGGTCGGAGACACAAGGGATTTCCAACATACCAGGGACATCACACATGTTGTAGCACCTTCATCAAAAATAATAATCTTGATGGTATACTTCAAGTAACCCACGTGTATTTGAAATTCCACATGGTAAGGAAAGTGAGGCTTCACATATGTGACGTCAAACTTGATAACTTTCGAGCCACAAGAATCTAGAGCTCCTAACATAGATAGCAAGGCATTCCTCTATGAAGGACATGTCTGGAGTACCTCTAGAGCCGACATCGCACAAGGGGTTTGACCCAAGTCCTCAACAATAGAGTAATTCTAGGAAGCTCTAGCATTAGGATTACGGGTAGAGCGCTTAAGTACTCCTTTTGGAATATGAGGTGGTGGCTCGGTTTTACAATCTGTAAGGGCATATTTAGAGGAGGGGGAGACTCTAGACCAGGTAGCGTCTATGGAGAATTGTAATCACGTGATCGAGTGGCTACATTAACCTCATATTTATCCATATTGATGCATAAATGATCATCGTCTTGTGTCGGTAGGTTTTGACTCCCACTCGCCACATTTCCAAAATTCGAGGAGCTCGAGGCCATGCATTGGTTATGTGGAAAAGGATTAGTCAGCATGTCAGGTTGTAGAGATAAAATCCTCGCAACTTCCACAAGTTTGGGGAATAAATGGGTAAGGTGATCATATGTACAAATATTACAGGGAAACTTCACCTTCCACCTTTATTTCTTTCCCTCATTAGCATTAGTATTCATCTTCTCATTATTTCCATTGTCCTTGGGTTTATTATTATTGTTCCCACCCCTACTATTATTATTATTATTCCCTCCTGGTTCCTGGTTACCATTCGGGTTAGTTGACGATTGCACGGAGCATACATCTGTTGATTGAGTGGGAGTAGAGGACACAGACGAAGTTGGACCTCCTACAGACTGGCTTAGAGACAAGTCTTTCAAATGGCTTGTCATCGACTTTGCGCATTTCACATTGACGGAGCCTACAATGCCATCATAATGTAGCCTGGGATTTTCTCTAGGGTCATAGTTTGACCTCGGTGCATCATGAAGAATCTCGTATAACATCTGATACTGAGAATATATAATATCTAACAGTTGGGCTTTAAAAATTGCTTCTTCCTCAGAAATAACCCTGGATGTAGACACATCCTTCGAAATATAAGGTAGAAGATATTTAAGGTACCACTCTAGAAAGAATTTTGAGGGTATATAGGTCTTGATCAACCTCTTCCATCTACACCACTCCTGGATGTGATCCGAAATATGCGTGGCCCTATCCTGACGAAATTTCGACAGAAGTTTGATGCCAACATCGTAACGAACCGACAATTGGAAGTGATTGAGGAAGACTAAAAATAACTGATTAAAAGTTATGTATGCCCCCCTAGGTAGTGTTATAGCAAGATTTGCCTCACCCTATGAAATCTTGCACAAAAGGCCTTTTTTCATTTCCCTATGTAGACTTGAAGTCCCTTTTTTCAAATCCCAGAGCTAAAAACATGATTTTTCCACATATACGCATCCTACCTATATTACAACATGCATATACGTAGGTTTCACCACTACAACCCACGTACATCAGGATTTGTTCCAAAAATTAAAAAATGGTGTCGGGTTTCCATGTCATATCACGAGATCAATGATCCTTGGCTTTCCATATACTAGAAATGTTCTGACTTGACCCTTCAGTTCCACTTGAAGGCTATAAATGGGTCAAAACTGAGCTATGGAAAAAAGGAGAAGAATTCAACTTTGAGAGCAAAGTTACTTTGGAGAAATTATTCAATTCACATTGAGTCTGCATCCCTTTGTCCTTTAAGTCTTAACACATTGTTCATCCCCCAAGATCTTCCCTTATTGATTGAGAATATCATTGTCTCTCTTATATGAGCTTTCCTTTGGTGGAGGATTGAAGTGGTGGAGGCCTAGCTGGATGGAACTTAGTTTCTCAGTTTCGAACCATGCCGACATGAAATTTTGTAATTCTTTCACTTTCGTTGGTTACAGTCTAATAGAAATACTATTTTCTCATCCGATTAATATCTTACAAATATTTGAATTGCTATTCCATGGATGTATTTGTTATGAGTGTTGATGGATTATGTTATTTAATGTATTAACATTATATATTATCACCATATTCTTATGTTTCTTAGTTGTTGAGGACTAGTTGCAAGTGTATCGCTTTGGGTCAAGTGCTCAACAGTGGACTTCATCGAACGTCTGGACAAGGTGGGCCTTTTATATTGTCTTGCTAGCATATTTGTTTATATAGAATACTTGAGATTAGAGTTGATTTCTGCAGTCATTTATGTCTGTTGTGGTTTACCCCTAGCCATAGAGATATTTTCCTCGTAATAGAATTGGTAACCATACTAGGGACAAAATCCTTTTTTTCGGGGTTTGGAGTGTTTTTATCCTTAGATTGCTCTCATTTATATTCAGTTTCTTGTCATATGATTGCTTGACAACCTCTGTTCACTCTAAGTCTAATTTTCTTAGCCTTCTCCTTATATTGGTTATGTTTTGACACATACACGTGGGGTTTTGCTTGACAGTCACATACATACGCGTGTTTTCCTTTTGCAAGATGCGTACATACACTCTTTTCTCTTGAACAATTGTGTACATCGCCATTTCTTGCTTGGTTTTTGGGTTTGATGGTTTCTGGGTAGGTTTTGATGATTGTTGAGTCTTATTGGGTGTAAGGTGGTTGTTAAGTGTCTATGGAATGACAGGGAACCTTTCTTTGGTTGAATTTTTGGGCAGTTCCTTTCTCATCATCTTTTTCATTTGATTGTCCTTGCATCTTAGGCTGGGTGTTTTTCTCCTTGATATCCTACTTGGTTTGTCCTTGTTTACATACAGTAGAGTTTTTATATCAAATTGTTGTTCAGTCCTTACATTTTCATTCTCTTATATTGAAAATACAAAAATAATAGGCATTTTACATTGATTGGCATTTTGATCTTTTGAGTCTTTATCATTAATCTTAGTGCATGTAAAGAAATATTACATTTTTATTTAGAACTGTAGAACTGAATTGAGAATTTCATTCTGAAAAGCATATCATTTATTTGGAAATTGAAGTGAGAATTTTCATTGTTTTGATATTCATTTATTTTACTTGTTGAGTCATAACATCGCTAGTTTCATGACCGCACCTTTTGAGTAAGAAAGGCCATTAAAAGTAACGCTATAATTTAAAATTTATTAGTAACAATTTTATCTTTCTAGGGTGCACAAACTAGCTTAGGATTTAGGGCCTTGGAATAGAATTTTGTGAGTAAACTTCTCCAAGGCTATTAAATCAACATATGCGTCTAACTAAGGGAGTGGAGAAATCCATTAATAATCGGTAATATCAAGAGGATTCACTTACACTGGAGTTAAGCATGAGGTCACATGAGGTTGGTTGAAGTGATATCCCCTTGATACCTTCTTAGCATCAGATATATTTATGCGGATCTATTCGTATATGAGAATATTTCTAGTTCCCTTACCTCTGTGAGAGGCGGTGCTTTCAAGGTTTCAGGCTTTGTTACCCTACCCATATGGTGGACCTGACTTATGACTATTTGCATGTGCATCGGTTATACCATGGTTACTTAGTTTCTTGAATTAGGTACCACATAGGTTACTTGCAGGGGTTATTCTGCAGATACCCTGGGTCAGATAAGGGTTGGACATAACACAACCTTTATGGAGGATTACCTGTCCGGGGGGATCTGACCGACTGGTTGTTAAGCCCATGAGGGCCCTTATAATTGATTATGTTACCTACGATATTTAGCAGAGGATTCCCTGGCCCCTCTTGGGCAAGGAATACCTACTTTAGAGAGGGAGGCCACTTTCAGCCACATTATCCTGTTTGTGTGCATATTGGTCGTTTGATTATTTTTGGTGTGCTATTTGATTACTAGTTGGCCTTAGGATTTGTTTTTTATATCTCGATTCTTAAGTCATCGTGGAGCTAGGCCAACTTCCCCACAGGTCTCACCGCTTGTTATAGTTACCACCATATTTTGAGTCTTTTCCTTCTAAAAGGCATAGAGTTATCAAACGTGGTACAAACACCTCCACTTATCAGACTTGTGATCATACAAGGATGAGTACTGAACCGAGTCACCAAGATATTGGGAGCCCTTCGACTCCCACACCTACTATAGTTAACGGTACCCCTTCAACACCTTAAACCATAATGGTTGTAGTGCCGGAGGTGTCTATCGTCACCATTGCCTACCCTATAGTGAATTATCAACCTATATCCACGAACCCTTTTGGGTATCTTGGTCACTCATCGAGATATAATGTTTAGTCCATCCCTATGGCCTCTAGTCCTTTTTCTTATGATATGCCAAATTTCACATCGCAATTTTCAAACTCCATCTTAGCGGCTGGCACTAATGCTAGCATTGTACTTTGGGTCACATATCCTCCTTATACTACATTCTCGTTTGGTGGCACTCATGTCCCTCAAATGACTCCTACCATTGGAGGAATTCCTCCTATTAATCCTGGGTCTAATCCTGTTACTTCTGGATGGAGTAACCAACCTGGTGGGAAAATTATTTCTTATGGTCCATCCTTTACTCCCACCTCGTACATACCAGTTCCAGCCAACACATTTGGCATGAAGAATCCATATTTATCCTTCGGATTTACACCCAGACAAGGTCAGTTTCATTCCTTGGGCAACCCCCAACCCAGAGCCACTCCAGCTAGGGGCAGTTTTTATAATCCTCATCAGAACATTCCTACTGGAATGGTTCCCACCCAACATTTTATGAATCAATCTAGAGGAGGGTCTTATAATACTGGACAGGGCCATGGTTCTTACTAGAATCCTGGATGGGCTGCGATTCCCAAACACAATATTTCCAGGGAGCTTGGGGCCAGATGCCACAACCCCGTCTCCTTTTTTCTGGCCACACCCAATATTCCATACTTGTCTAAGTTGATGAATGATCTCATGTGTCATGATCCTACATGGCCCCTCTTTCCCACCAAGCTTCCTTCGGATATTCCAAAAATTGAAGGCAAGAATGGTGAATATCCCGGTGATCATGTTACTACTTTTCACCTCTGGTTCTCTTCGAATTCCCTTAATGACGGTTCTATTAGATTAATATTGTTTCAATGCACCCTCATGGGGGTTTCCGCAAAATGGTATATTGAGCTACCTAGGGGGGCATATAGAACTTTTAGTCAGATGGTATTTGTCTTCCTTTACCATTTCCAATTGTTGGTTCATTATGATGCTAGCTTAGAAAAAATTTCAACCTTACACCGAGACAAAGCCACTCATATCTCGGTCACATCTAGGAGTGGCATAGACAGAAGAGGTTGATCAATACCTACATACCCCCGAAATTCCTGCCAGAGTGGTTCTTTAAGTCTCTACGACCTTATATTTCGAAGGATGTTTATAGATTCGGGGTTACATATGAGGAAGAGGAGATCTTCAAAGCCCATCAGTTAGATATTATTTATGCTCAATCTAGGATGTTATACGAGAATCTTCTAGACGCACCGAGGTCGAAATATGACCCTAGACAAAATCTTGGTCCTCATGCTGATGGCATTGTAGGCTCTACCAATGTGAAATCCCTAGACTCGGTGAAAATCCATTTGAAAGGGGTGTCTCTAAACCAATTTGTAGGAGGACCAACTTCGTCTGTGTCTTCCAATCCCACTTAGTAGGCAGATGTACATTCCATGCAATCGTCGACCAACCCAAATGGTAACCAACAACTGGGAGGGAATAAGAAGAAAGGACATAATAATAATTGTAAGGGTGGGAAGAATAATAATAAACCTAAGGACAATGGTAATAATAAGAAGATGAATAATAATGTCGATGAGGGAAAGAAAAAAATGAGAAAGGTGAAATTTCCCTGTAAGCTTTGTATAGGCGAGCACCTTACCCATTTATGCCCCAAACTCGCGGAAGTTGCAATGATTTTATCTCTACCACTTGCCATGTTGACGAATCCTTCTACACATAACCAACACATGGCCTAGAGCTCCTCTAATTCCAGAAATGTGGCAAGTGGGAGTCAAAACCCACTAACACAAGACGTTGACCGTTTATGCATCAATATGGTCAAATATGAGGTTAATGTAGCTACTCGGTCTCGTGATTACAGTTCTACACAAAGTGTACTTGGTAGAGAGTCTCCTCCTCCTCCAGAGACTCCTTTACAGATAGAAAAACCAAAGTCACCACATAGTATTTCGAAAGGAGTACTCAAGCGCTCTACCCACAATGCTAATGCTAGAGCTACCCATAATTACTCTATTGTTGAGGACCTCGGTCAAACCCCTTGTGATATTTTGGATCTTGAGGTACTCCAAACGTGTCCTTAACAAAGGAATGCCTTTATATCTATGTTAGGAGCTCTAGATCCTAGTGGCTAGAAAGATATCAAGTTTGGCGTCACAGATGTGAAGCCTCGCTTGCCTTAACATGTGGCATTCCAAATCCATGTGGGTTACTCTAAATATACCATCAAGTGTATTGTTGTCGATGAAGGCGTTGCAACATGTGTGATGTCCCTGGTCTGTTGGAAATCCCTCAGCTCTCTGAATCTTTCTCAGTCTCCAACCATGTTGACTACTTTTGACAGTCGTTCCTTCCTCCCTCACGATATTCTTCTTTCCTTTCTGGTCCAGTTAGGTGGGAACACTGTAGAGGTGGATGTCGAGGTGGTTGATGAACCCCTTGATTATAACTTATTACTAGGATGCAATTGGGCTTACGTTATGACTACAATCATATCATCCGTCTTCCATACTCTTTTTCTTTCTCATGAAGGGAAGATCATGACGATCGATCAGTTTTACTTTGTGTATGCTAGCCCCAGTGCATCCATTGGACCGTCGATCCCAGTGGTTAACAGTTCTCAGATGGAAACTGAGAACATCGGTGTCGGAATGTATTCATACCTTATGGGTACCTTCGACTTCATGGCATCGGTTCACCATATTTACGCCATTTCTAGTAGGCGCGTTTCATCAGAGAGGTCTGTTCCTTTCCACACTTCCTATTTTAATGATCCTTGTACCCTACCTTCCTCGAATACATATTTTGAAGGTTCGTCACATACTAGAATGTCCATGCGACTATCGGTAGCATAGATATCATATCAAGTTGTTCTTGAATCTTCTATCGATCCTGATCCTATTACCTCATAGACAGATGAGGAGGATCATGTTATAGAGCCTGTGTGGGCCATTTCATTGGCTTGTTCACGTGATTTCCTTGATGAGACTTTACCTTCGAATGAAGCTATAGTAGAGGCCATGAATGGTTATGACAAGCCTTGGAATGATATGCATCATCTCTCTTATTTTCTCCTAGAGCTTTCTATAATCAAACAAGATGACTTTAGATCTACTTTAAGCGAGATAGTCAGTCACGTCGTGGTTCCACTTGATACGCATGAAATTTATGCCGAAGGAAACATGTCAACTATTTCCCCTACCGTCACAATCGATGTCTCTCGTATCCCTGGAAATAATGAAAATGTATACATTTGTGGGGATTTTTCTCCAAAACAAAGTTTGATCTACACTGAAATCTTCAAGGAATTAGGAGATATATTCACTTGGTCGTATGAAGAAATTCCAGGAATCGACCCTGTAATTGTTGAACATGATATTAAAAATTCCTTGGATGCTACGCTTGTTAGAAAATGTCTTAGAGATGTCAATCCTCAGAAGGCCCTTGCTATTAAGGAAAAGGTAGAGAAACTTCTTAATGTTGGCTTTATCTACCGGGTTCACTTGACTGAATGGGTATCCAATCCCATTCCTATGAATAAGAAGCAAGGAACCATTCATGTATGCATGGATTTCCATGACCTAAACAAGGCCTATGCTAAGGGAAACTTCCCGACACCTTTCATCAATCAGATTCTCGACGAGTGTGTGGGGAGCGAAGTTTTTTCTTTCATGGATGGATTTTTAGGGTATAACCAAATTCAGATTAAACCCGAGGATCAACATAAGAAGAAATTTATTTTTCCTTGGGGTACTTTCTCATACTGGAATATGCTTTTCTTCCTTAAAAACAACGGAGCAACCTTCCAATGTTCTATGACCTTCACATTTCACGATCTCAAGCATATAGTCGAGGCCTATCTTGACGATCTTGATTCTCACTCTCGTAAGAGAGTGGATCACCCTAAGCACCTTTGGCTAGTATTTGAAAGATGTCATTATTTTGGCATCTGATTGAACCCTTATAAATGCATATTTTGTGTTAGGTCAGGTCATCTTCTAGGATTTTTAGTCTCTAAGACTAGGATCATGGTAGATCTGTTAAAGGTTGAGGCAATACTTTGATTTCCTCCCCCGCGCACTATTCGACAACTTCAAGTTTTACAGGGGAAAGCTAACTTTTTACGATGGTTTATAGTGAACTATGCCAATATTACTAAGGGTTTCATGCATCTCTTGAATAAGAACACTCCTTTTATCTGGGATGAGGGAGCCCAGGAATCCGTCGATGCTTTGAAGAAATCCTTGGTATCGACACCTCTGTTGAAGTCGCCAGACTACAGTAGATATTTCTTGCTTTATGTCGGCGTGTCCGACGAGACAATTGGTATGGTTTTGGTTCAAGAGGATGATGAGCTCCATGAGCATGTCATTTACTATCTTAGTCGAAACTTAGTCGGTCCTGAACTCAAATATTCTCATGTTGAAAAGATATATTTGGTTGTCGTTCACGCAATCTAACGATTAAGACATTATATATCGCTTTGAAAAATTATGGTGGTTGCCGATGGTAGTCCATTTCAATATGTTCTTACCAGGCATATCATAGGGGGAAAGTACAATAAATGGATTGTCATTCTACAAGAATTCAATATTGATTTTGCTTCTGCGAAATCCAAGAAATCACTAGTCTTTGCAGAGTTAATATATTATTTCCCTCGATTAGACGAGGATGTTATTCATGTTGATTCATTTTTGGATGAACACATTTTCCTTGTCTCATCGTCCGACCCCTGGTATGGAGACATTGTTCTCTATCTTCAAAATTTGAATTTCCCTCAACATATTTTGCGAGATGACCGGCGGCGTATATGATACCAAGCTAAGAACTACCTTATCATTGGCGAAACTTTATTTCGCATGGTATTCTATCTTTGGAGGTTCGCCTAGATTCCCAGTTAGTAGTATGTCAATTGAACTGAAATTACCGTGTGCATGACCCTATGTTACTCCGATGATTTCTACGGGTACGACTTTTGGAAAGAAAGTTTTATTTTATTACTTATCATCACATATCTAGGAGTTCTAATTATGTACACGATGCATTTGTTAATTTCGTTTTATATCATCATTTGTCACATAACTAAAGCAAATAAAACATTATCATCAATGTACACATTGTAACATAAGTAGAGCCTCAGAACCATGTTTATATATATAATTTTTATAGTACAAAATTGGGTCTAACACCCTCAATACACATATACATATGATCATACAAAAGTCATGACATCTACACATGTGACACCGGATGAGTTTCATGATAACAAACTATGGCATTTCAAGATGTCTAAAGAGTGGCACCCAATATCGAGGCACACCTGCCACCTACCGCTACATAGCCTCCGATAGATCCTCCACCTAAACCATCAGAATCCTCTGTGTCAAACGAGACAAGTTTCCCTGCACATTTTGAAGGACTCTCTCTGCATCTCCTCCTGTTGCCTCATCTCCCTGCTGCCTCTAACGATGTCGTGGAAGTCCATATGACTTTCGTGGATGATCCATATATAGGATCAGAATGAACTAATCAACAAATTGAATACAATAAACACAGAGATATGAAGAATAACAAAAATATCCAGTGAACAATATCTTCTATTAAATAATGAAATGGGATGAAACTATAAAAGTGAAAAATTGAAACACTTGCTCGAATGGTGGTAGATATCTTAGAGAAGAGATGTGGCTGCTACGTGCATCTGTCTGAGCAGAAAAATGGATTACAATGAGGTTCCAGAGGCATTTTTGATATTACTCATGAATTCCAAAACCATAGACATCCAAAAACCCAACCCTAGAAGGTGAAACGCCAAAATTCATGTGGGCCCTATGGGTAAGTTGGTGTAATTTGGTACAACAACTTACAAGGGTCGTAACTTTTTCATACGACCTCCGGTTTAGGTGTGTGGTAGCCCATTGGAAAGGTATTTCAGAGAACTACATATTCCTCCACCAAAATCTAACTATGTCTACAATTTGACTATGGCAAGCCAAAAAAACAATGTTTAAGGCCCCAAAACGAACTTGGAAGTACAACAAGATGTTCTAACATGAAAACATACAAAATAAGCTAGTTGGATTAGGCAAGAGGCCACCCATATCCACGTGGAGGATGTGTTGGGCTTCAGACATCACCAGAAGTGTAGAACTTATAATTACAAAGAAGTATAGAAGAACGTGTTGAACAAAAAATGGACACGAGGAGGCAGTTGGAATAGGTGGGTGGCCACCAATATCCACCTGGATCAATCCTCCCCCCTTAGGAAGAAATGGTTTCCTTTGCATTGAGTTCCTCCATCAGGTGAGGAAAAGTCTGCTAGATTTGGCCCCGGGTGAGCCACTTGCTTTGGTGTAAGAGTAGTCATGCCTTGATAACCTGATAAAGTTGGATCCACTACTGGCAAGTGCCCTTGACTTCTGTGTCCATTATCTGATCAATGGATTCTTTCTCCATGCAGTCAAGGTTGATCTATGTTGGTTTCAGTTGTTTTGTGATCTTAGAGGTGTACAATAATGGGGGGAAATATGGCCAAAGGAGGTCCACATTGAATACTGGATGCAAACCAAGGAAGGGTGGAGTGTTGAACTCAAAATCATTGCTACCCAAAGCCTTGGTGATAGTGTAAGGCCCATAAATAAGTGGGAGAAGCTTCCAATGGGGCCCGACGAGACACTCCTTCTACAAATGTAACCAGACTTTGTTGCCAAACTAAAAATGGTGTGGTACCCTGTGTTTCTCATGGTGTTTCTTATACTTAGCCTTATATTTCTGCAAAATCTCTTGGACCTGTTGGATGATGTGTTGAATCCTCTTAATGAATCTGGTGGCTTTGTCGATCATAGACTGATCAGGGGAAGAGTGTGTCTATGCGGTGGAAAGAGGAAGTGAAACATCAATGGGTCCCAAGGGTTAGAATCCCAGACCCACCTGAAATGGGCTATGGCCAGTGGAACTATGGAGAGCCTTGTTGTAACTTTGTTGGACATATCGGAGACTCTCCTCCCATGTACGTGGATGCTTAGAATTGTACATGCACAGGATGTGCACAATCATCTAATTGACAACATTTGTTTGGCCATCGATTTGGGGGTGGAAAGAAATGGATTTTATGAGCTTGGTGTCCAACAAAGACTAGAGAATCGACCAAAAGGTGTTGAGGAACCTGTTGTCTCGGTTGGAGATGATGCTCTGTGGTATCCCAAAGTGGACCCACAATCGTTCAAAGAAGATATTGGCAGTATCTACCACTGTGACATTATTCTTACAGGCTATGAGGATGGCCATCTTCAAAAACCAATCAACGACCAAAAACACACAGTAATTTCCTTTCTTGGTGGATGACAAACTAGACATATAGTCCATTGAGATGGATTCCCAAGGCTTCTCAAGAATAGGAAAAGGGGTGTATAAGACTTTCTTGTTGATGGAGGGATTAGAAATGGCATGGGAAGTGGAAGATCTGATATATTTGTTGACATCCTGTTGAAGTTTTGGCCAATAAAAATGTTTCTAAAGAACAACCATAGTTTTCTGTATGCCAAAATGTCCTGCCACCCGAATGTAGTGGGCTTCCCAAATCAAATTTGCACACTCTCTTGTAGGAACACATATATGTCCTAGGTGGCATAAGAGTCCATCCTGAATGTGAAAATCAGTGACAGTTGTGCCTGTACCCAAGAGCTTATATGTGGTGGCGAAGTCTGGATCTTGTTGATAAAGTTGGGGCCACTCGGATGATTCATGTCCACGGGAATGGAGCACAGTGGTGAGTGCAGCCACAGGAGGCCAATTGAGGAAGTCAATGCCACGAATGGAGATACATATGTTATACTTGATGTTGAGATGGAACTGCTGCAGGTAGGTGGACTACTTCTGATAGCGGTCGTTCTACAATTTTCCCTTTGTCTGTATGAACTATAGAGGCTTGTGATCAGTGTGTATGATCATGTCTTTCCCCAGAATGTAATGTTTCCATTAACGAAAAGGTTGTAATATGGAATAAATTTCCTTGTCATAGGCGGGGCATTTCCAGAAAGTATCAGAGAGTGTCTCACTATGCTATGCCACCAGATACTCGTGCTGAGTGAGAATTGCACCCACAACATAGTCAGATGCATCAGTCTCAATATTGAATGGTTGTTGCAGATCGGGAAAGGAGAGTACTAGAGCTGAGAAAAAACAATGCTTCATATCATCAAATTCTCATTGCTTCTCCTTACCCCACACGAACCTGGCCCTGCCACTTCCCTTGTTCACCTGGCTGAGGGTCCATGCAATATCGGAGAATCCCAACATGAACCACTGGTAGAAGTTGGCTAGTCCCAAAAATATTTGAAGCTCGGTCAGTGTTGTCGGGGCTGGCCAGTCAGGATGACTTGTATCTTAGTTGGATCAACATGTACCCCATGCTCATCAACAATGTAGCCCAAGTATTGGACCCTGTTCATGCCAAAAGAACATTTTTCCAAGTTGGCATAAATCTTATGCTACTGAAGAGTGCTCAAAACCTGTTGAATATGTCGCATGTTCTCCTCCCACGTTCTATGAAATATGAGGATTTCATCCAAATATACTACCACAAAGGAGTTGGTGAAGGGTCTCAATACATCATCCATCAACCTCAGGAAAGTGCCTGGTGCATTTGTTAATCCAAAGGGCATGAATAGCCATTCATAGAGACCTTTAGACTTGAAGGTTTTCTTCCATACATCAGTTGGTTCGATGGGAACCTAGTAGTGTCCAAATATTAGGTTAATCTTGCTAAATAAATTCCCCCCCTTGAGTTGGCCAAGAAGGTCATCAATCCTAGGAATAGGGTAGTGGTTCCTGACTGTGATTTTGTTTATGGATTTGTAATCAATGCAGAGTCACCAAGTCATGCCCTTCTTCTTCACCAGTACAATCAGGCTTCTGAAAGGGGAGGATTTGGGCCTGATGTGCTCCTTTTGAATAAGCTCTTGGATCTGACGCATGATTTCATCATTCTCCATCAACGAGCACTGATAGACTAGGCAATTAGGTAGAGGTGCATTGGGGGTTAGATCAATTGGATGCTTGATTTGGTAGTGTGTTGATACCCCTGTAGGTGAGGTGAAGATGTCTATGTATTCTTCCATGATCTCGTCCACTTGCTTCTGATGCAAAGAGAGGCATTGTGTAGAGTCCATGGATGTGGTGGTGACCTTGTTCTTACTGTGATCATGGATCACAAAAAATATGAACTTCCCAATCTGTGAAATGACCTTACTACATTTCTTAGCAGAGATTAAATAAATAGTGGTAGTCAACACTACCTCTGGGATCCTGTACAATTGTCTACCCAAAGTAATAATACCATTGTGGAGTCTAGACTCATACACAACATGATGCTTCCACAAATATGGTTGTCTTAAACGAACATCAAAAACTTCAAGGGGAGAAATATCACACAGTAACTCATGTTTGAAAGGATTGATGTCGTAGGGAAGACGACATTGTTGGCTGACATAGAGATCTCTTCCTTGGCGAAGCCAGCCGATGGTGTAAGGTTGCGGATGCGGTGTCATTGGCAAGTCCAGTTGCTTGATGACCTCTTCTAAAATTAGGTTCTTCTGACTACCACTACCGATAATGAAATGAATAAGAGCCTCCTTGACCATCATCTGTGAGTGAAAGAGGAGTTCCCCTTCCTCTGGTTTTTCTGGTCCGCTTGGTTGGGTTTTGGTGGCAGTGACAATGGCAATAGGTTCAACATCGATAATCCATTTCCCTCCTTCAGGATTTGACTCAGAATTATAATTGGCCTCTAGCTCTGAAGCCTTCATCTTGGCCACGATGTATGGCTTGGAGTGACATTATTCAGTGTTGTGCCAAGGACTTTTATGGTACTCACACCATTTTCATGTGTCCTTCTTCGTCTTCTTATTTCCCTTCTTGTGTTGTGGCTTGGAAAAGTTGTCTCGAGGGAGGACATATCGACTTGGTCCCTTGATATGTGTGTTGGGGCTACCTTTTGCCTTCTTCAGCTGTGAGGGGTTTGCAGATCCAAATTCTCATCGTTTCTGCTTAAATTTTTGCTTGATCTTGACAACGTATCTATAAGTCGTGCCCAATGAGGTAATGTCTAGGGAATCCATTTCTATTTGAATGTATCTATGTAAACAACCATGGTATTTTAGCACCAGATGATGCTCATATTATTTGATACCCAATTTGGTGCGTAGGGTATGGAAAATATTGGTGAAAAGTGGTATAGTTTGGTCGCTTTCTTGACGTAAGGTGGTCCATCTGGTGTACTAGTCCTCGTAGACTCCAACAGGGTAGTAATATTCTTTAATGGCATCCCGAAAGGAATCCTATGTAGGGGCCACCACAAACATTGTAGACTCCTCCATGGCCCTTTGCTCAGAGTAAGTATCCCACCAGTCTTTAACATGGGGAAAGGCCTTAAGGAGTGAAAAAGTGATCTTTTCCCTATCAGAAAAATTGTGGACCGAAAAATATCCTTCGAGAAGATTCAACCATTTATCTACAGCATCGACATATATCAGTCCTTCAAATAATGGAATATCAAAATTTACCTGTACCTTGAAGGGGTTTGCATGGCCTCTTGATTTAGGAGCAGAATGAACTAATTAACAGACTGAATACAATAAACACAGAGATATGAAGAATAACACAAATGTCTAGTGAACAATATCTTCTATTAAATAATGAAATAGGATGAAACTATTAAACTGTGGAACTGAAACACTTGCTCGAATGGTGGTAGTTATCTCTAAGAAGAGATGTGGCTGCTATGTGCATCCGTCTGAGAAGAAAAATGGATTACAGTGAGTCTCCAGAGGGATTTTTGATATTACGCAAGAATTCCATAACCCTATACATCCAAAAACCTAACCCTAGAAGTTGAAACACCAAACGTCTTGTGGGTCCTATGGGTAAGTTGTTGTCTCCGTAGGCGGTCACTAGTGGTAATTGCATGTTAGGGTCCCCTTTGAATTCGATCCCTATGTAAGGGTAGTCATCCATAGCTATGACCTACCATCTCCACCAGTAGAAGAAGTCATCGTTGTAAGGTGTGGGCACCCTAACTCCCCCCTTCCTTCTCATCACCGCGATCAACCGTACCATGGCTAGATCACGAGATCCACACATAATGATCTCAACTCTAGGTACCAAACTTGGAACCTTCTCGAAGAAAAATCTACACAATATAGAATCAAACCCGAAGTTCCTCTTACTACCCTGTTTGCATTCTGTCAACTAGCTCTTCATGTTAGCCAGTAGTGAGGTGCACTCTCAAGCACTCTACCGAGTAGAACATAAGTGACCTCAATGCCTATTGCAATGAGGCCAATCATGTGATATGTTTCAAAATGAGGACAATAATCTTGAGGCTTATATTGTTTATTGCTCGAATGGGGAGTTGACTACCGACCTTCTCGGTCCCTACAATGCAATGAGTTCCTATGTATTCCTTTATTTTCATACTGCTCCTAGCTCCCTAAGATTTGAGGTTGAACACCTCACCCCAACACGACAACCCCATCAAAAAGTAAATGTCCTTGAATTCAATCCTTAATGGTTGCCCATTGTCGAGCTGCAGATATACCATGTAAATCAACATTTAATTGTCAACCCGGGAAGGTAGACTTAGAGGAACCAGAACAGGAAATGCAGGGCTGAAGAGGGGGTTTAAAGGATGCCAAACTAATCTCTGAACTGCTAAAAGAAACTCGTTGGAAAGAACTATTGTACCCTAATTTGCTCTGTACTACTCGGTACTACTCGGTACTAACCAGTACTGTTCTGTATATGCATGTAAAAGATAAACTGAAAACAGCTAAGTTTTTGCTACTTATCACTCCACACAACTCAGCAACCATCCTATGAAACTTTCTATTGTAATCAAAAGAAACTTCTCTATCTCATGAGATATCCAAACCAGTTCCTGAATGCTAAGCAGTCTAAATGTGAAACTGAAGAAGTGAAATCAATGGCTGAAAAGATAATGCTAAACTGGAATCTTGAAATGCTAAACCCTCTGTTGCAATCAAATGAAATTCTACTTCTATGCTATTAAACCCATGAGAATACTGGCAATGTAGATTGGGGTCGAATCTTTTCTGAAAAGTAATGGATGAAATCTACTGTAAGTACAATGTTATCATCTTTGTTTCCATCGAAGGGGGCCCTGCCTTCTCTGTCAACAGTATGTTCTCTAAATCAACACATACTGGAAAATAAATAACTCACAGCTAAAATGGCAAGAACAGAAAACGGATTACTGGAACTCTCACTATTTTATTGAAAGATAAGGACAATACAACTACTTGGAAACTTTCATTCCTCTTTCTGATCTATGCTACGTCTATCCCCCCATTTCTCAAAACCTAGCAGCGTTTCAGATTTTCTCTACATATTTCTCTGCCTTTTCTCGAGCATAGAAGCTCTCATCTCCCGTTTTCCAACCCTCTGGCAATGCCTCGCATCTCTTTACATATGTTCCAGATCTCTGGCAATGTTACATAACGTTTCCAGCTCTCTCTGGCAATGTTACACCACATTTCAGATCTCTGGCAATGTTACATAACGTTTCCAGCTCTCTCTAGCAATGTTACACCACGTTTCAGATCTCTGGCAATGTTACATAATGTTTCAGATCTCTGGCAAGGTTACATAACGTTTCTGACCTCTGGCAGTAGTGGCTTTGCGCCCTAGAAGTTATAAAATGGTTTTAAGAATATCACTGGAGGATGAGACACGTTTTACACAGTCAATCATGCCACGATTTCCTTCCTTGCGTTATGCACGAATTTAAATGCTTGATGCCAGCTGTTTCAATGATTCAAATAAACGGTTCCCCCAGGGCCAAGCTCCAGTGAATACAGAGCAAGATTTTGTCCAATGATTGAAACAGTTGTGCTCCAAGGCCCTTGACTTCAGAAGGATATGCTATCTATCCAATTTTCCAGCCCATCATACCATAGGCTTTAGAAAAAGAGAATACATTGATAATGTGTGGAGCCTCTACACAAGTA
>SNQJ01S0023062.1:0-10528 GCA_010110895.2 Picea sitchensis
CCGCGTGAGTATCGTGTTGCCACTAACAAAGTGTAATTGCTTTTTCAAGATTCGGGTCGCACAGCCTGGCCGGACATTCCAGAAGCTTCGGCATGCTTTCTAGTATATTTGAGTGACATCCTCATTATGAACGCTTTTGGCCATTATTGCACTATGTATTTTATTTACTTCGGTAGTCATTAAGGTGGTTTGACAAGATGATTGGGAGGTAGGTCTTGCACTCTTCTAGCTTTGGTTCAAATTTTTAATGAGACCTTGGCCAGTTGTGATAAGGCTATAAGGATAGGTGTCCATTGAGTGGGACCCCTCTAGCAGTAAGCCATAAGTTCCCTCTTAGGCATTGGTTGTTGGCATTAGCTTAGAGTTTGTAGTGACACTTAGTAAGCCATAAGTTCCCTCTTAGGCATTGGTTGTTGGCATTAGCCTAGGATTTGTAGTGACACTTAGCCATATTTGAACTTGGAATCTTAAAAAAAACATAACCACTACTTAGTGTTTTTTGATATACCCAGGTATAACATAGCAACATACTCACTATAGATCCTCCTAGTTAGTATTGCATTGTAGACCTTGTCTAGCATGGTGTCTCCATGCTTTTGAACATTACTCACAAGATGCTTTTCCATGTATTCGAGAATAAATGAGTGACATGCTCACTATAAACCTTCATGGTGAGTATTGCATTGTGGACCTCATTTAGCTTGGTGATTAGTTAAGGAGAACCAATTCCACTACCCACCAGATGGATTAGTGCTTTTTAACATTCCTAGAAATAAATTTTCATGGTGAATATTGCATTGTGGACCTCATTTAGCTTGGTGATTAGTTAAGAACAACCAATTCCACTACCCACTAGATGGATTAGTGATTTTTAACATTCCTAGAAATAAACCTTCATGGTGAGTATTGCATTGTGGACCTCATTTAGCTTGGTGATTAGTTAAGGAGAACCAATTCCACTACCAACCACATAGATTAGTGTTTTTTAACATTCCTAGAAAATAACCAACCAACATGCTCACTACAAACCCTATATTGAACCACAAACATCGTTTAGCACTAATTTGAACCAATTCAATTATCCATAATAAACATTTTATTAATAAATATAATCTAATCTAAAACCATAACATTGTTAAATGTAAACTTGACACATAAAACTTTTTAGGCAAATTGTCTCTCCTCTCAACACCATTTCTTGTACAAATTTAAAGAATAACATTATTAAATGCAAACTTGATACATAAAACTCCTTAGGCAAATTGTCCTTCTTCTCAACACCATTTCTTGTACAAATTTTAAAAAAATCCACACACAAAAATCCTTGCAATGCAACACTACAAACTCACACATACCAAACTTCAATCTTAAAATGTAATAAGATTTCTAAATCAATCTAAATAAATGAAATCATAATTTAAACAACCAATTTCATGATTTCAACAATTTTGAGTTTCATGAAACCATGAAAATATATAAAAATAGAAATATCAATTATATCGCTATTAAAATGAAAATATATAAAAATAGAAATGTCAATTATATCGCTATTAAAATGAAAATATATAAAAATAGAAATGTCAATTATATTGCTATTAAATGAAGTGTATTCTCTCCCTCAAATTTCTTGTAAAACCAAAAATAAATTTAAATTAATATTTTATTAATAATAATTATATTTATTATATTTATTTTTAAATTAATATTTTAATAAATACACTCTTCTCTCCCTCAAATAAAACCAAAAATAAAAATTAATATTTTATTAATAATAATTATATTTATTTTTAAATTAATATTTTAATAAATACACTCAAGGATGAAGTGTATTCTCTCCCTCAAATTTTTTGTAAAACCAAAAATACATTTAATTTAATATTTTATTAATAATTATTATTTTTATTATTTTTAAATTAATATTTCAATAAATACACTCAAAGATGGACCATGTTATTGTTTTGATCTTGTAAAATAAAATAAAATACAAAATAATATTATGTAAAATTTCAAATCTATATAATAATTTTCACATCCATACAAATTTCAAAAAGCATTTTTCATATAAAATTTTAAATTTATATAATAATTTTTACATCTATACTAATTTCAAAAGTCATTTTTCATACACAATTTCAAATTTATATAATAATTTTTACATCTATACTAATTCCAAATCACATTAATACTAATTCCAAATCACATTAATGTATGAAAATTTTGACATGTAAAATACCAAAAAAAACAACAACAAAATTCTATAATAATTTTCACATCCACACAAATTCCAAACCATATTTCCCATATAAAATAAAATAACAACTAAATCTTATACAACATTTCAAATCTATATAATAATTTTTACATCTATACAAATTTCAAAACACATTTTCTATATAAAACATCCAAAAAAAAAAAAAAAACTTTCAAATTTATATAATAATTTTTCACATCCACACAAATTTCAAAACACGTTTCCCATCCAAAATTTCAAATCTATATAATAATTTTCACATACATACAAATTTCAAAACACATTTCCCATACAATAGAAGTATAACAATTTACAATGTATGTAAACTCTGGGAAAGAGACATTAACCAATCATGAAAAAGAGCCTAAGAGCTCTTAGTGATGCTCCTATTCGAAGTTGAGGTTCTAAAAGGTTGCGTTCCACGATTTATTTCTTAAATGTGGCCGATCATAAGATTTTTGTAATATGTTATATTAAGTTTTTAAAGGTATAAGTTGTTTAGTTTAAATTCTTTAGTGTGAGAAGATTTGGAATGGTATTATGTTGAGAAGATTTGGAATGGTATTATGTTGAATGAAAGATGTTGTAAATATGTAAAGAATAAATTTTACAGTGGTAGAAGTAATTTTAAGATGTTACAAAATAGATATATTAGATTATTGTTTTACACATGTGTTTACACAATACATTTTACAAAGGAGGATGAAAAGGTTGAGAAAAGAAGCATATTCATCTTTCAACTAATTAAACAATATATTAATAGGAGACACACTTCCCTTGTGGATTCTTCCATTGGTAAAGTGAGACATTCTAGTTCTCGAACTTTATAAGAGCCCTTAAAAAACCATGTGAATTCTATGAGAAAGTTTGACGTACATGAAGCTCTTTGTTTGCACACCGAATTTCAAGAGCAAAGACTTATTAGGCATTGCATAGTTTGATGGGCATGCCAATCTTAGTTTATTAACTCTAATACCGCCACATTGTTGACCTTGGAATTAAAAAAGATGGTCAATATGACACAATGAGCTCCTTTAATAGAGAACATCAATCACATTAACGAACACTAATCCTTGACAAAAAGTGCTCAAGAAAGTTAACACAACATTATTGTAACACACCYRACCCMTGAGTATCTTATCCTAGGGATGGGGCATCMAAATTTCTCTCTCCTTAACATCTCAAATCTTCTGTCCGAGGTCTTTATCCTCTTCTACTTACCCRTAGCATTCTAATSACTGCTACCAGGCTCAAATCTGAGCTTTGGGTTGCAAGTTATGGCTTCCCAAAGTTCTTCGGGCGTTCATTGGTTGAGGGCCATGTGGCATCCACGTGAATCCACCTCACGCGTATGGTCTCCAAGTTCATTCACCCACGGTGGAAGTCTACCCACCGTCCCCTCTCACGACTAGACTCAATCTTCATCTAACACACATGCGTCTAATACACGGGCCATCAGAGAATTTGACACTTCGGTGCTTCCGTGCTTTGACGTTGAACACCTCCTTACTGTCTACGCAAGAGAACCTCCGGAGTCCCAAAATTTCGAAGTCCCATAAGCTTGCCACATGGTTTCATCCTTCAGACCTTTTGGGTCTCTCTATAACGCTACACCCAAATCCTTCGGAGTCCCGAAGTCCCAGACTCTTTGAGTTCTGGTCACTTCACCAACCACTTTGGCTAGGTGGGCATGTACCATGAACTAGCACGCATGAGGGGTCGGGGTGACACATGTCATGTTCCAATGGGTCTATAGGGTATGTGATACACACAAATCGAGCTGACACGTAACACATCGATTGTGGGTCCACATTACCCTTGTGACGTCCACTTGCCACATCACACCAGACTGACAGCCTTCTAACGCTTCTCATATCTCACGGTCGAGATCCAACCACTTAGATCCATAGATCTACATCTCTTGTTACTTCGAGGATTCGACGTTTGTGAGTTTTGTGATGCAAAATCCTCTTTTCTCCCAGAGTGACCAGTCTCCATACTAAAGGATCCGGTGCCACGTGTCCCCTGTATATCGACGATTGAGAGGGATCTCAAAGGATCCTTAGATCCACGGTCCACATTACTTTGCGACTCTGCCCTTCGGAGAATATGACGTTACAACACTCCTGTCCTCTTGAAGCGGTCAGCGTCGGGCTGAGTACATCGTAAATCCAACGGTTAGGAAGGAACCCGATATCTACGGTCATGGTCACTTCACGACTCTGGCCTTCAGGGGTTTTGGCTTTACAACACCCCTATCCTCCCGAAGCAGGACTTCGTCGAAGTACCGTGTGCGATTCCATCCTTCTGATTGATTGGACGGTAGGCGAGGCTCCTAACGATCTCCCCCAAATCTACGGCTCTCCTTTACTTCGCAACTTCAGTGTTCGGGGAGTTTGATGATATGCCATATCCATTCTCCCAAAGTGGTACTTTGCCGAAGTCGCCTCAGTGTAGATCTAACGGCTGAGGGCATTCCCGAACCTTCTCAATAAGTGGCTCATGCTACTTTGTGATGGGGTGTTGGGTCCCGGTTTAGTCGGTAAGACATGTTCTTCTAACCACTAGGGAAACCACCCAACTCCGGTCAACCTTGCAGGTGACTGTAACTCACAGTTGCCTTTGGCCGATTTGTGACTATTAAGGCTGATAATACTCTGAATTCCTGGACTTCTGGAGCTCTGAAGCCAAAAGGACTTAGCTCCCTTAGGCTTAGCATAGGGTTCCTGGGTGTTGGTCATATGGGTCCTTCTAAACTCTCGCGAGTTAAGTACATCTTCCTCATCGTGAACTTGCTAAGGACTTGGGCATGGTGTCTTGGTTGCACAACAAGGAGTTTGAAGGAGATATATTTTTCAGATCGACAGGGTCAGATTGATGCAATGCTTTCTATCTCAACCCCCTTACAGGTTTACATCCCAAGACGTCTCGAAGGCTAAACTGGGGCATATAGACAATCAATCAGAAGCATAAGTCCATCAAAAGATAAATGCATACACATAACTTGATCATTCAATACAAAGACCATTCTTAGATGTATAAGTACATACATTCATTCATTATTCCATTTCAATGCATAAAGTATGAAAATACTTATCAGAACCAGAAATCGTGATGCGACTGCTGAAAGGGGTGCTTATTTCCACCCAACCATAGGCTTAGTCACTCCTAATGGATTTACCATTGGCCACCCCCGAGCTAGAACATGATTCCCTAAGAGAGAATTATGTCTTCAGGCTCAGCAACAGTTAGGGACGAAGGTTACTCTCCTCCTCCCACAGGATCTTGGCAACAAGTTTTCTCTATACCAAGCAAGGAGGTCTGCCTGAGTACTTCCTCAATCACTCAGCACCAGAACAGGCTCATCCTTCAGTTCTTCCTTGAACCCGAGAGCTTAGTCTCTCTTCTATGCTTCTCTTCGCAGGTCTTCCTCTACCCACCACGCCTTCCTTTCTTGCCTTCCTTAGAAAGATTGCATGTGGCTAGAAGTCCCAGTCTGTGGTCAGGTCTGAAAGCCTTTCAGATGGGCGCTATGCCCCATGCCCTCATTAACTCTTGAGGAGGTCTTCCCACCTACCATCCTGACTGTAATTCATTCCTAGGTCATAGGACTATTCTGGTCCCGAGTAATTAAATCCAGCAAGGTACTGGTTTGGTGGGGCTTATCTCAACCATTCCTGGTTCCCCTCACCATCTCTTTCATAGTATCTGTGGTCTATCTTGGAAAACCCCCCTTTTCAACAGTCATGCAACACTTATCCATTTTCTATTAATAACATAAATTACATTCATTGACCTTTATACAAAGGTTCATCAAATCAAACATTCACACATATCGATTTTGCCATAGTCTCTTGTCCAATATATTTATATATACAAACTGGGGGAGACAAGGGTGTTACAATCCCCTCCCCCTTAAAGGAACATCATCCCCGATGTTCTATATGTCAATGTGATCTGTATATACAGAAGTAAACAAAAATGGATATGCGTGTCTCATGGCATCCTCCATTTCCCACATAGCCTCATCTGGGCCAAAGTGTTTCCACCGCACCTTGACTTGTGTAATGGGTCAGTTCCTAAGTGAGGTTTCATTCCTGTCTAGTATGCATTGAGGTTATGGCAGGAACTCTCCCTCTGACTCCACCTGAATCACAGACCAGTCAATTATATGATTAGAATCACGTACATATTTCTTCAATAATGAAACATGGAAAACATTATGTTCCTTCACTGTGGGAGGAAGTGCTAGCCTATAGGCTACATGTCCCACTCTATCTAAGATTTCAAATGGTCCACAATATCGGGGTGCCATCTTGGCACAAGCTCCCATTCTCAGGGAACTCTTCTTGGGCCTAACTCTGAGATAGACATGGTCTCCTGTCTTGAAATATTTGGGAGTTTTCTTTTTGTCGGTGTAACACTTATGTATATCCCAAGCAGTTTTCAGATTTTGCTTAATCTGAATCACTTGTTGTTCCATTTATTTCAACATGTCTGGTCCGATTGTAATTCGATCCACTAGATTAATCTAGCTGATTTGAATCTTGCACTGTCTACCATAGAGGGCTTCAAAAGGGCTCATCTTTAATGACTCTTGATAACCGTTGTTATAAGAAAACTCTACCAATGGCAGGTAGTCTTCTCACTTCTTAGGCTGATGCATTACATGCATCCTTGGCATGTCTTCTAATATTTGGTTCACTCTTTCTGTCTGTCCATCAGTTTGAGGGTGATAGGTTGTACTAAACAACAATTTAGTCTCAAAACCAGCCATTAAGGACTTTCAAAATCTTGAAGTAATTTTTTTTGTCTCTGTCAGATATAATCTTTCTAAGCATGCCATGCAGTCTAAATATCTCCTCCGTGAAGATGTTAGCAATATCTATTGCCTTGCAAGTTTACTTGACATGAATGAAGTGAGCAGACTTGCTCAATTTGTCCACCACTACCATGATGACATCATTCTTCTTGGCTGATTTTGGTAATCTGGTGATGAAATCCATGGAGATGGTTTCCCATTTCCATTCTAGAATAGGTAGAGGCTGTAACAACCCTGCTGGGTGCTGGTGTTCTGCCTTAACTTGCTAGCATTATAGACACTTAGATAGATAGTCAACTATGTCCTCTTTCAATCCAGGCCAATAGAATTGTTTCCTAGTGGTCGTGATCATTTTTTGATAACCTAGACGACCAATATATGGTCTCTTGTGTAGTTCATCCATTATGAACCTATTCAAGTTGTCATAACTTGGAATATACAATCTATTTTTGTAGGTCAACATGCCTTCATCAAGCATCTGATAGCCTTCATACTTTATCCATGTGGGCTCTTGCTTTAGGTATGATGTCATGGTCTTGAAAAATGCATATGTTCCTTGTGCATTCCTGAATCTCTCTCCCTAACATCCGTTTCACATGTGCTTATTGCTGCCAGGTGAATCATTTTCACACTTTTGCTAAGGGCATCGACCACCCTATTTTCCTTTCCTTTGATGTTATTGATTTCAAAATCAAACTCACTAAGGATAGCCATCCACCTAGCTTGTCTAGAATTAAGTTTCGGTTGGTCAAAAAGTTGCCTCAACCCACAATGGTCTATCATAAGTATAACTCTCCTACCCAGGAGGTAATGTCTCCACATTTTTAAAGTATGCACTATGGCATCCAACTCTAGATCATAGGTCACATAATTGATTTCACGCTCACTTAATTTTCTGGATTCGTAGCAAATTACACACCCTTCTTGCATAAGGAATCCTCTGATTCCTTCCTTACAGGCATCTGTACACATGAGGAAGTCATCATCAGGGTTTGTAATCTTCATCACGGGTGCATGGGTTAGAAGGTATTTCATTTTTTGAAATCCTTCTTCACATTCTGATGTCCAGGTGAATTTAACCCCCTTTTTCTGGAGGGTAGTGATTGGACAACCAATCTTGGAAAATCCTTTTATGAACCTTCTATAGTATCCTGCTAAGCCCATAAAGGACCTGATATCAAATACATCCCTTGGAGTATGCCATTCCATCATAGATCTGATCTTGTCAGTGTCTACTGCCACTCCTTCTTCAGAAATAACATGGCCTAAGCAATGGACTTGCTTCTGGAAAAATTCACACTTGCTAAACTTAGTGTAGAGTTGATGCTCTCTTAGTACTTGAAGCACTAATTTAAGATGTTCTTCATGCTCCTCTTTGTTCTTGGAGTAGATTAGGATATCATCAATAAAAACCAATACAAATATGTCTAGGAATTTGTTGAGTACATTATTCATCAAGCACATAAAAGTGGCAGGGGAATTGGTCAATCCAAATGGCACGACCACAAATTCATAGTGACCATACCTTGTCCTGAAGGTTGTTTTGTGGATGTCTTCATCCTTGATTTGGACTTGATGGTATCCAGAACTTAAGTCAATCTTTGAGAAAATGGAATCATCCCTTAATTGGTCAAACAAGTCATCGATTCTTGGTAAGGGATACTTATTATTTATGGTTGTCTTATTGAGTTGTCTATAGTCTATGCACAATCAGAGTGTGCCATCTTTATTTTTCACAAACAAGACGGGTGCTCCCCATGGAGACACACTGGGTCGGATGTAGGCTTTGTTCATCATCTCCTTTAATTGTAGCTTGAGCTCAACTACATCTAGTGTACTCATCCTATAGGGCGTTCTAGACACTGGCACTGCTCCTAGTGCAAGTTCTATGGAGAAGTCAATGTCTCTTATTGGAGGTAGACCTAGTACTTATTTTGGAAACACGTATTTATACTCTCTTAATATGGGGTGGTCCTCTAGGTTTGGTTTTTCATCCTCAACAGAATCCAACACCTATATTGCATATAGAGGACATCCTTTTCTGCAATACTTTTTCATTTGAAGGGTTGAGATTCGTCTCACTGAGACAGGCCTCTGAATCCCTTGAAGGGTTATTTTTCTCTCTTTTTCATTTTCACACTCCAAGGTTTTATGGTAACCGTCCAACTTGGTTTTATAAGTGGCTAACTAGTCCATACCAACCAACAGGTCATAAGATCCTAGAGGAAGTATGTTAAGGGTCGCTTGGGTGGGAAATTGATCCAGGTGGATATCGGTGGCCACCCACCTTTTCCAACTAGCTCAAAACAGTTTTTCTGACAATTTTGGTAATTTACTATTTTTAGCAGTTTTCAATTTCTGGGGCCATTTTGAGGGTCTAAATGAAGTTTTTTTGGGATTGAGCTTCTCAATGATATTCAAAGGCTCTGATTGAACCCCTTAAATGAATCTCCTCGATGATACCTTTCCAACGAGCTATCATGAACCCCAAACAGAGATCGTATGCCAAAGTTATGCCCCTAGGAAGTTGATACACCAAACTACCCAAAACGAGGTCCACAAAACTATTGGCTTTTCATCTTCCGTGGTTAGGGTTTTGGATTTTATTTATGATAAAAAGGCCTTTGGGGCCTCATTGTAAAATCATCTTCTTGTGAATGCAAGTAGCAGACACATATCTTCTCATAGATAAGCTGCCACCATTCTAGCGAGTCTTTCACTCTGTATTTTACAGTGTTTGTACATTTTCGCTCATTAATAGAAAATTGTGTATTACTGTATCTCTGTGTTTATGGTTTCATATCTGATACATTTCTTCTATATTATTGGATATCCAAAATATCTCTGTACATTTATTTATTATATCTTCGCTCTCATTTCGTGCCAAAAATAATCTGGATCAGTGGTATCAGAGCAGGCTGCTCTTGATCATTTTTTTAGTGCATGTCCCCAACAAGGTCTAAGTATAGCAAGTTGGGTCTTGATCTTGTCTCTCTTGAAGACAATTGTTCTCGCATGCCCAAGAAACCCTACATGGCTGAAGAAAAGAAAAACGACAGAGTAGACAATTCTATCAATATGTTGCTTGAGCAAGCTCTCACGCGACAGAGGAACGAAATGATGGAGAATTTTTCCCACATCCTTCAATGCCTTCTGATAGCAACAGGCACATATTCATCAAACAAACTCTTTTGAAGCACCTCTCCTTTCAAGGTACATGTTAATTTTGATATTCTTGTATTTGAAGGTCAGATAGATGCGGATGCCCTAGACAAATGGTTAAATATGTTAGAAGATTATTTCTCGATTCATAATTTTTCTGAAAGGGAAAAGGTCACCTTCGAACTCCTTAAAGCTCTCCCCCATGTCAAACATTGGTGGGAAACTTACTGGGAGCAAAGTTCCACAGAGGAGTCTGGAATATATGGGGCCGAGCCCACTTGGGATTTTTTTTT
>SNQJ01S0023062.1:10601-24439 GCA_010110895.2 Picea sitchensis
TCAAAAGGGCTCATCTTTAATGACTCTTGATAACCGTTGTTATAAGAAAACTCTACCAATGGCAGGTAGTCTTCTCACTTCTTAGGCTGATGCATTACATGCATCCTTGGCATGTCTTCTAATATTTGGTTCACTCTTTCTGTGTGTCCATCAGTTTGAGGGTGATAGGTTGTACTAAACAACAATTTAGTCTCAAAACCAACCATTAAGGACTTCCAAAATCTTGAAGTAATTTTTTTTGTCTCTATCATATATAATCTTTCTAGGCATGCCATGAAGTCTAAATATCTCCTTCATGAAGATGTTAGCAATATCTATTGCCTTGCAAGTTGACTTGACATGAATGAAGTGAGCAGACTTGCTCAATTTGTCCACCACTACCATGATGACATCATTCTTCTTGGCCGATTTTGGTAATCCGGTGACGAAATCCATGGAGATGGTTTCCCATTTCCATTCTAGAATAGGTAGAGGCTATAACAACCCTGCTGGGTGTCGGTGTTCTGCCTTAACTTGCTGGCATTCTAGACACTTAGCTAGATAGTCAACTATGTCCTTTTTCAATCTAGGCCAATAGAATTGTTTCCTAGTGGTCGTGATCATTTTTTGATAACCTAGACGACCAGTATATGGTCTCTTGTGTAGTTCATCCATTATGAACCTCTTCAAGTCTTCATAACTTGGAATATACAATATGTTTCTGTAGGTCAACATGCCTTCATCAAGCATCTGATAGCCTTCATACTTTAGCCCTGTGGGCTCATGCTTTAGGTATGATGTCATGGTCTTGAAAAATGCATCTGTTCCTTGTGCATTCCTGAATCTCTCTCCCTAACATCCATTTCACATGTGCTTATTGCTTCCAGGTGAATCATTTTCACACTTCTGCTAAGGGCATCGACCACTCTATTTTCCTTTCCTTTGATGTTATTGATTTCAAAATCAAACTCACTAAGGATAGCCATCCACCTAGCTTGTCTAGCATTAAGTTTCGGTTGGTCAAATAGGTGCCTCAACCCACAATGGTCTATCATAAGTACAACTCTCCTACCCAGGAGGTAATGTCTCCACATTTTTAAAGCATGCACTATGGCATCCAACACTAGATCATAGGTCACATAATTGATTTCACGCTCACTCAATTTTCTGGATTCGTAGCAAATTACACACCCTTCTTGCATAAGGAATCCTCTGATTCCTTCCTTACATGCATCTGTACACATGAGGAAGTCATCATCAGGGTTTGTAATCTTCATCATGGGTGCATGGGTTAGAAGGTATTTCATTTTTTGAAATCCTTCTTCACATTCTGATGTCCAAGTGAATTTAACCCCCTTTTTCTGGAGGGTAGTGATTGGACAACCAATCTTGGAAAATCCTTTTATGAACCTTCTATAGTATCCTGCTAAGCCCATAAAGGACCTGATATCAGATACATCCCTTGGAGTATGCCATTCCATCATAGATCTGATCTTGTTAGTGTCTACTGCCACTCCTTCTTCAGAAATAACATGGCCTAAGCAATGGACTTGCTTTTGGAAAAATTCACACTTGCTAAACTTGGCGTAGAGTTGATGCTCTCTTAGTACTTGAAGCACTAATTTAAGATGTTCTTCATGCTTCTCTTTGTTCTTGGAGTCGATTAGGATATCATCAATGAAAACCAATACAAATATGTCTAGGAATTTGTTGATTACATTATTCATCAAGCACATAAAAGTGGCAGGGGAATTGGTCAATCCAAATGGCACGACCACAAATTCATAGTGACCATACCTTGTCCCGAAGGTTGTTTTGTGGATGTCTTCATCCTTGATTTGGACTTGATGGTATCTAGAACTTAAGTCAATCTTTGAGAAAATGGAAGCATCCCTTAATTGGTCAAACAAGTCATAGATTCTTGTTAAGGGATACTTATTATTTATGGTTGTCTTATTGAGTTGTCTATAGTCTATGCACAGTCAGAGTATGCCATCTTTATTTTTCACAAACAAGACGGGTGCTCCCCATGGAGACACATTGAGTCGAATGTAGGCTTTGTCCATCATCTCCTTTAATTGTAGCTTGAGCTCAACTACATCTAGTGTACTCATCCTATAGGGCGTTTTAGACACTGGCATTGCTCCTAGTGCAAGTTCTATGGAGAAGTCAATGTCTCTTCTTGGAGGTAGGCCTGGTACTTATTTTGGAAACACGTATTTATACTCTCTTAATATGGGGTGGTCCTCTAGGTTTGGTTTTTCATCCTCAATAGAATCCAACACCTATATTGCATATAGAGGACATCCTTTTCTGCAATACTTTTTCATTTGAAGGGTTGAGATTCGTCTCACTGAGACAGGCCTTTGAATCCCTTGAAGGGTTATTTTTCTCCCTTTTTCATTTTCACACTCCAAGGTTTTATGGTAACCGTCCAACTTGGTTTTATAAGTGGCTAACTAGTCCATACCAACCAACAGGTCATAAGATCCTAGAGGAAGTATGTTAAGGGTCGCTTGGGTGGGAAATTTATCCAGGTGGATATCGATGGCCACCCACCTTTTCCAACTGGCTCAAAATAGTTTTTCTGGCAATTTTGGTAATTTACTATTTTTAGCAGTTTTTAATTTCTGGGGCCATTTTGAGGGTCTAAATGAAGGTTTTTTGGAATTGAGCTTCTCAATGATAGTTGAAGGCTCCGATTGAACCCCCTAAATGAATCTTCTCGACGATACATTTCCAACGAGCTATCGTGAACCCCAAACATAGATCGTATGCCAAAGTTATGCCCCTAGGAAGTTGATACACCAAACTACTCAAAACGGGGTCCACAAAATTGTTGGCTTTTCATCTTCCGTGGTTAGGGTTTTGGATTTTATTTATGATAAAAAGGCCTTTGGGGCCTCATTGTAAAATCATCTTCTTGTGAATGCAAGTAGCGGACACATATCTTCTCATAGATAAGCTGCCACTATTCTAGCGAGTCTTACACTCTATATTTTACAGTGTTTGTACATTTTCGCTCATTAATAGAAAATTGTGTATTACTGTATCTCTATGTTTATGGTTGCATCTCTGATACATTTCTTCTATATTATTGGATATCCAAAATATGTATGTACATTTATTTATTATATCTTTTCTCTCATTTCATGCCAAAAATAATCTGGATCAGTGGTATTAGAGCAGGCTGCTCTTGATCGTTTTTTTAGTGCATGTCCCCAACAAGGTCTAAGTATAGCAAGTTGGGTCTTGATCTTGTCTCTCTTGAAGACAATCGTTCTCGCATGCCCAAGAAACCCCCCATGGCTGAAGAAAAGAAAAATGATGGAGTAGATGATTCTATCAATATGTTGCTTGAGCAAGCTCTCACACGACAGAGGAACGAAATGATGGATAATTTTTCCCACATCCTTCAACGCCTGTCGATAGCAACATGCACATCTTCATCAAACAACCGCTTTTGAAGCACCTCTCCTTTCAAGGTACATGTTAATTTTGATATTCCTGTATTTGAAGGTCATATAGATGCGGATTCCCTAGACAAATGGTTAAATATGTTAGAAGGTTATTTCTCGGTTCATAAATTTTCCGAAAGGGAAAAGGTCACCTTCGAACTCCTTAAAGCTCTCCCCCATGTCAAACATTGGTGGGAAACTTACTGGGAGAAAAGTTCCAGAGAGGAGTCTGGAATATATGGGGCCAAGCCCACTTGGGTTTTTTTTTTGGATGCGGTAAAGGAACAATATTACCCTGTTGGCAACTATGAGGACTAGTACATGAGATGGACCACACTGCGGCAAGAGAGGGGCCAAGCGGTTTTAGAGTTCACCAATACCTTCCATACCTTGCGCACCAAGCTGGGTATCAAAGACTTTGGACGACATTTGGTTCTTAAATATCGTGGGGCTCTACACAGATACATCCAAACTGAAATGGATTTTTTGGACATCTCATCACTCGGTGTTGCTTATTGATATGTTGTTAAAATCGAGCACAAATTTAAGCACTAGAAAAAATGGGAGTTTGGGTCTGCAAATCTGCAACAACCAAAGTATGATAAAGACAACCCTAACAAATAGTCTCCTGAAAACTAGTCCAAGCCACAAGAAAAGAAGGTTCACAGGAAGACAGAGAAGGACACCGGAAAATGGTGCAATTTCCACAAAACCCCTGGCACAACATCGATGACAGTCGCTCAAAACAATCATTGGTGGTCAAGTTCAAAGACAAGGAGTTGAAGCCTGATTCAAAATATGATTATGAAAATACTGGTAAAAGACAGATCATCAACGCAGACCCCACTGCTATTGTCACGACCACAACAATTCAACCAAAAGAACCAATAGATCCTGAAGAGGGGGAGTGCCTTTTTCATTCAAAAATGTGGGTGAAGGGGACTCCACTGCATTTTATTGTTTATAGCGGAATCCAGAAGAACCTCATCTCATCATAGATTGTCAAATAGTTGAGATTGTTGACAACACCACACCCCAACCATACAACATCGGGAGGCTTCGCTAGGGACGAGATCTCCGTGTCAGCCAACAGTGTCGATTGTCATACGACATCCGATCCGTCAAGGATGAGGTATTATGTGATGTTGCCCCACTGGATGTCTGTGATGTTCTCTTGGGCCAACCATTTATGTGGAAGCGCCATGTTGTTTATGAGTCTCGACCCTGCAGTGTCATTGTTTCTCTGGGGGGTCATCTCTACAGAATACCAGAGGTATTTTTGACTAATGTTCCACCTAAACAATGTCGCAAGGTAGTATCTCATACTAAAAAATTCAGCTTCTTCACAATCTGTTCAAAAGGTGAACAGAAGGAAACTGCAACCACTACAACCTCAACCTAAGCACCTTCTATCCAACATAAGCAGGTCGAAAAGTTTGCAACAAAGTGTAAAGATTCCTTCTACACACATGCATCTCATGTAGCTAGACTGGTTAAAAAGGTCCAACCCTTCTAGCCACATGTTCGTGACAACCTTCAACAAGCTAAGCAACACAACTTCTCCAACAAGGCAAGTAACTCATCAAGATGCAGATTTAGCAAACACTTTTCCCTCTCCCCCAGGCACTCAATGCAATGGAGACCATTTCTTCCTAAGGAGGGAGGATTGATCTAGGTGGATATCGGTGGCCACCCACCTTTTTCAAATGGCTCAAAATAGTTTTCTGGCAATTTTGGTAATTTACTATTTTTAGCAGTTTTTAACTTTAGGGGCCATTTTGAGGGCCTAAATGAAGGTTTTTTGGGATCGAACTTCTCAATGATAGTCAAAGGCTTTGATTGAGCCCCCTAAATGAATCTCCTCGACGATACCTTTCAACGAGCTATTGTGCGCCCCAAACGAAGATCGTATTGTTCCGCATTTGTTTTATTTTATTGCTCTACGGTCCTATTTTTCTAACAATGACTTTTGGCGTTTCAATTCCTAGGGTTAGGTTTTTGGATGTCTAGGGTTTTGACATTCATGTTTATCATAAAAAGGCCTTCAGAGCCTCATTGTAATCATCTTATTGCGAATGAGCATAGCCGTCACATCTCTTCTCAAAGGTAAATATGCCACCATTCTAGCGAGTCTTGCACTCTATATTTTTACAATCTCTTTACAATTATTTCATTAATAGAAATCAAGTGTTGTTGTATTTCTTTGTTTCTGGCAATTTTCGTGAGTATTTCATTGTAATATTTGTGCTTTCATTTTGTTCCGAAATAAATCCGTATCAACGTAGGGGCTTCCAAACACCACACCACACATGTCAAGGGGTACTACATCTAACTCCACTTCATTAATAAAATATGCACTTATAGAAAACTTGATCTTACACTATTTAGTGGCTTTGATCTTTGAATCCTTATTCATCCATCCCAACGGATATGGTATCATATGATCATGAATCTCCAACAATCTTGTTGACCAAATCATCTGCTATGAGGTTGTCCTATGAACCATAATCGAATAAAGTATCTACCTTGGTCTTTTTGACCTAGATCTTAATATGGAAGCATTTTTTCATCTCCTTCTCTTCCTTGTGATGAAGGATACTCAAATTCACCTCCTTATGTATTGAAGTGCATACAATCTTCTCATCCACATCCAAGATGATCTCTACCTAGTTTCATGAATCCATTCCCACCAAGTTCTTCTTCCTGGCATCCTTTTAACAATTTTTTGGATTCATCTCTAGATGTAGATTCTAACACTTATATTCAATGTGACCATCGATATTGCAATGGTTACAATGTTTAATTGGATCCTTTCACTAATGTGTAGTGGTTTTCATCTTCTTTTCTTTTTCTTTCCACTTCTTCTTCTTGAGCTTGGAAACATATTAGTGGTCTTTTTGTTTAGAACCACTTTCCCTTTCTTACAACCTATGTTCTCCACGTATTGTGGTTTCATGTAGGACTCATAAACGGTCTTTATTTTGAATATCATCACTTGATTTCACAAATGACTATGTAGACCCCCCAAATACTTGAGGAGTGCATTTGGGTTCTTTGGAGAGATTCCCAACATGATCATCATATTCCTGATTTTGATGTACTCTTGCATACTATGCTCTTTCGTCTGCCTAAAATTATGCGAACATATCCATTATCCTCTACATACTACTGCAAGGAGAACATCTTGTAGCAGAGGTCTTTACAAAACCTCCACGAAAAAATTATCCCTTCTATATTTATAGCGGAGGGAAGTGATTGGAGGTTTTTGTAGATTTTTTTTACCGACGCTCATGTAAGCACACTACACATTGATGTGGACCTAAAATAATTCCCTAGTGTTGAGCTAGTAAGGTGCACCATTAGATGTTATAAAAAAAAAAGACATAGTATTTCTTCACTCTAAACAAAGAACATAGGTGCATGTACACATGACACCCAAGTGCATATAACTATTAGGCGCACCGAGGTAGGGTAAAATAAAAAAACTTTCCAAACCGATTTTCATTATTACATGTCATTTTGTCCTTCTGATCTCTCATACAAGCATTAATGCTCACTCTCCTTCCATGGCCACCACATTTGAGGTGATTTATTGTAAGTTCTATTATTTAACCTGAACCTAGAACCCAACCACTAATTCTAAGAAAAACACATTTAATGGATAATAGCACAACTAAGTTACTAATGATAAATCAGTGGAAGAAATAAATGGAAACCAAAACACATTACACAAGATGTTTTTGGATAACCTACCCCTGGAAAAACCCTCGCAAGAAAACCAGATATGTGATGATTTTATTAAATAAAATCAAGGCTCTCGTCCTTGGAAAATGGCCCAGCTATGGAAATACAAATGTTGCAACAAATAGCCTAGCCCACCTGGCTTCTATCTCCCTTGCACCTTGCACCCTCTCTTAGACCCTTGCCACTACACACCTGAGTGCTCACTCACTCTTTATGTACCATCATTGTGTCTCCTCCTATCACCTAGGTTGTCTTTTATAACCTTGAGTTTACCCTAAGTCCAAAACCCTAGATCTCGTAAAGTGATTTACGAATGAGATCTAATCTCGCGTTCCCTTTGGATCTAACGACTAAGAGTTAATTTAATTACTAATTCCAAATACTTAGGCATTTAATTAAATTAAACTCATTTTATTACAAAAGTACATTCACTTAAATAAAGTGAATCTCCTAAGCTTATGAGAGGTAATAAGGACGACTCCCACGTGTTGACACAAAACAACGTGGAAGTACCTATCTGATGTGACTAAAAACATCAACACTCCCTCTTAGCAAGGAATGCAATTCTACCACCTGTAGGTGGATTTGTCTTTGCTATCATGTTTTCTACCATGGTTTCTCTCCAATCCACCTGATTGGCTTCTCCCTATGAAACATAAGCTATACATGCCATTTTGCTTGGATCCTTCTTTGAAGACTTGTTGACTATGATCCTAGAAGCCTCCTACTTCTAAGCATCCTGCATGGTCATCTTGTATCATGCCTCCTCCTTGACATACTTGGAAGTATGCTCCTTCCTACTTGAACCTGAAGGTTGATTCACTTTGAGTTGTTCAACCTTTGGAGCTACCTGTTCCTTGTTCTCTATCACTCTATTTCTTGCCATAGTTTGCAAGCCACTAAAAAAAAATTGTTTCCCACCGCCCAAGCCTGCTTCTTGAGGCTACTCACAACCTCCTTTTGCTTCTCAGATACTTCTCTGGGCTATCCGAGCCCTTTCTAGGCACTGCCCATGCCTACTTCCTACTTCCTGGATAATTTTTGGGCTACTAGACTACTCGCTGAAAATTTCTAGGCACTCTTCCCGCTGGTTGGACCTCCCTGGGCTGACTTGAGTTTTATGACCCCTATTGGGTCTGCCCCATGACCCTCTATGGCTCTCTACGACCTGTGTTTCTTTGTTTTGGTGGCTACTTTCTTCTCAACCCAACAATCCTCTATAATCGACCAGCTGACACCCTCTCCCTATGCCTTTTCCCATGCTCTTATTGCAACGGATGGTTGATGGCTAGTTGTAGGTT
The DNA here is from genome assembly GCA_010110895.2 of Picea sitchensis. Classification (NCBI taxonomy): domain Eukaryota; kingdom Viridiplantae; phylum Streptophyta; class Pinopsida; order Pinales; family Pinaceae; genus Picea; species Picea sitchensis. Next base: position 19,084 of record SNQJ01S0023062.1, read on the forward strand.
GCAACCTCTTTCTCCTCTACAACGGGTATACTTTGGTGGCTGGCCCGTTAGCTCCAACCTCCTCCAATTGTCGGCATTTGTTCTGCAGCCGTCAGATCCTTTTCGCCTGTTGTGACGACTGGTGGGATAACGGCTTCAATAACCCCTTTCTTCTCTGCGCAAACTCAATCTCTTCAACCAACCATCTCTATTGCCTCCACCCTTGAATGCACTCACTGCTAGGTTGTCTCTAAATTTCTACTGTCGACTTCTATGGAAACATCCCAACCACTTCACACCTGAGCGGATCTAGTCTTTTGCGGCTTGACTCAACACAATTCGACTCCAACTCATGTGGTTCCACGTCTCCCATCCCACGGGTTCCACTGCAAGTTCTATGGTGGAAAATTCGTGCGTGCTTCATGTTGTCCATAAATATCCCATGCAGAAGGTATCTCAGACTGGTGGTTGTGCTAATTTCAATTATTGTGGTTGCCGACCACTCATGCCACAACTCTCTTCGTCTGGTGGTCCTTCATCTCTATTTCACTTCTGCAGGTTGTTACTCACATAGACCAACTCGTCCACAACCTGTCGGCTCCTTCATTCTGCACAAATTTATAGCCGTCATCTCTGATGGCCCGATATAAATCTGTCATCACACGTCACACCTCTGCAGCTTTATTGCATCTTCCACGCCCTTCATATGTAGTTTGGTCATGATCTGTAACACAACCCATGATTCGTCTTCTTGCGCATCTAACAACTCTGTAAACCATCGAATTTCTCAAACATATCCATAGTCAGCTTTACGTATGTACGTGGATCTACCCAAAAATATTGGTTTTTATGTGTGCATGATTTGGTTTCTAGTTTTTTTCTTTCATTGCATGTTTAAAGTTGAATATTTCACCAATGTATTTTTGTTTTGTGAGCTGGTGATCTAATTTGCAGTAAGGAAATCACTAGATAACAAGATACATCGGTCTGGAGTAAGAGTTTTCAACATGGTATCAGAGCATATGCTCTGAAGGGAAGCTAGATCTATCAGATCTACAAGAGATCTTAGCAGATACATAACCATTAGGAAGAAATCAAAGGAAAAATTTCAGGGAAACAGTCGTATTGAGGCAGAACTAGGGTTTTGCAGGTTTATGGAGTTGTACACAAGTTGCAAGAAGGTACATGCACGTACATACACGGGTGTAAGTGAGCATAGGAACATACACACGCTGGTGTAAGTGAGAACATATGTGTACACACGTGGGTGTCAGTGAGCATAGACACATACATACATGGGTTTCAGTGAGTAGAGGCGCGTACATATGCGGGTTCTAGTGGTGACATGTGTATACAATTTCGTACAGGTTAGTACAAGGGAAGTTTTCAACAACATGTTATTTCTAGGGAAGTTTATCAGGGCTTAGGGATGGCAACAACACCGTTGAGAGTTGAAGACAGATTGGATGGAGCATCCAACATCCTATCTTGGAAAGCAAGAGTATTTTTGGCATTGAAGGAGTATGACCTTTGGGAGTTAGTGGACAAAGTCGTTACTCCATCAATAGATCTGTTAGCTTTGGAAGCTCACAATAAGAAAGAGATCAAAGTAAAGAGGGTCCTCCTTGATTTGGTTAAGGATCATCTAATTCATCACTTATCCGAGAAGAAGAGGACCAAAGAGATGTTTGATGCTTTGGTAAGTTTATTCCAGAGAAAGAACATGAATAAAAAGATGGTGTTAAGAAATAAAATTAGATTAGTGTAGCTTTCTAGATCTAATAATGTTGCTAGCTATCTCATGAGCATCACACAGGAGTGTGATCAACATACAACCATAGGGGAGAAAACAGAGGACGTAGAGCTCGTGAATGTGGCATTGAATGGTATTCCCAAGTCTTGGGAACCATTTGTCAAAGGAGTTTGCACTTGGGACAATCTCCCAAATTTGCAGACTTTGGGATGCTTGCATCCAAGAAGAGACTTGGGAGGAGTCTAAGAGTCGCAAGAAAGGAGGTAGTGAGGAGAACTTGGCTCTTGTCAGTAAGACAAAGAATGGAAAAGAAAAGAGTTCTAACAAGAAGGGTAAAAGTGATGGAGTATCATCACAACTAGGGAATAAGAAGGACTTGATTAAAATAAAGTGCTTTCCATGTCATAAGAATGGACATTATGCATCTGAGTGTCCAGAGAAGAAAAAGGGTAAAGGAAATACGTAGACAATAGCATCAGTAGAGAGACAACTTGATGAGTTTGCAACAAATTTTGAGAAGGATTTCTCACTACTTTCTTTCCTTTCTACCAGCACAATTATGAGAAGTGTGTGGTTCTTGGACAATGGTGCAACACGTCATATGCCATAAGCATAGGATTTATTTAGCAATTTGATGGAGAAGGACTCAAATGTTCATGTGTAGCTTGGTGTTGATGTCAAGTATGCATTGAAAGGAGAGGAAATGGTTACGTTTCAGCTTGAGTGAGGAGGTTCGTTAGATTCCTAGGATGTGCTTTACGTACCAGGTTTGAAGAAGAATTTTCTTTCAGTATCAACTATGGAGGATAGAGGTTTTTCCGTTACTTTTAAGAGAGGGCATGTACTCATATGTCCAGAGAAAGATAACATGAACATCGTGGTCGACATTGGGGTTAGAGAGGGAGCTTTATATAGGTTAGAGGGAAAGCTTGTCCAGGCTTTGGTGTATGATGACAACCTATGTGAGTTGTGGCAGAGAAGGTTGGGACACCTATAGTACAAGGCTTTTCCAAATCTAAGGGGGATTGTTATAGGTCTTCTAGAGTTTCGTATTGAGCAGCAGGAAGTGTGCAGAGGGTGTGCACTTGGAAAGAATGCCAAGGCTGATTTTTCGACCAACGAGAATAAGTCCAAGGGGATATTGGATCTTATCCATTCATACCTGAGTGGGAAGATGTCAGTAGCATCATTATAGAGATTTTCATACTATGTGACATTTATTGATGTTTTTTCTAGTAAAACCTAGATCTTCTTTATGAATACCAAGGATGAGGTCTTCAATTGGTTCAGAGAGTTCAAGGCTTAGGTGAAGAACCAGACAGGTAAGAAGATCAAGGTCTTGAGGTCAGATAATGGGAGAGAGTACACCTCCAACAACTTCAAGGATTTCTACTAGAAGACATGGATCAAGTGGGAGTTGACAATCTCATACAACCCTCAACATAATGGGGTTGTGAAGAGAAAGAATTGATCCATCATTGGTTCTGCCAGAGCTATGATACATGACCAGGAGTTGCCTATGTTTCTATGGGAAAAGTCATAATACTACAATGTATGTGCAGAATATGAGTCCTCATAGGATATTGGGGGACAAGACTCCCGAGGAGGCATTCTCAAGAGTGAAGCCAGAGATAAGACATTTGAGGATATTTGGTTATCCAATCTACATCCATGTGCATGTGGAGAAGATGACGAAGTTGGAGCCTTCAGGACAAAAGAGTATATTTGTGGGGTACAATGAGACCTCAAAGGCTTACATGATCTTCATTCTAGTGCAACGGAAGATAGTTGTGAGCAGAGATGTTAAGTTCATGGAGAACTTGTCATCTAGGAGATTTGAAGAGTCATCAGTAGTGACAAAGGACAAGGAGAATCAGGCTTTGAAGGATGAGCAACAATCTATAGTTTATAATTCAGGTGAGGAGGAGGAGTTAGCCCCTTCCAATCCTATCAGGAGACCCAAGTGGCTATTAAAGACATTGAAGGATGTCAGTGAGGATCCTAGGAGTGTGATCAAATAGCGCAAGCCTCCAAAGAATTTTCAAACTATATGGTGCTTATGAGTAGCATCATTGATGTTGAGCCTTCCAATTTTGAGGAAGCAATAGATCAATAGGTATGGCAGGATTCCATGGTAGAGGAGTACACCTCTATTATGAGGAATGATGTTTGTGACATAGTGCCGAGACTGAAGGGGAAATCAGTTGTGAGTTCTAAGTGGATCTATAAGATCAAGCATGTTGCAGATGGTAGCATCGAGAATTTCAAGGTGATGTTTGTGGTGAGAGGGTTCTTCCAGAAAGAGGGAGTGGACTACGAGGAGACGTTTTCTCCAGTCACCAAATATGTTTCTATTTGAGATGTTAGTTCTATTGCTTCAATTACAAGGTGGAGGATACATTAGATGGATGTGAAAATAATTTTCCTCAATGGGACCATTGAGGATGAAGTATACGTAGAACAACCTCGGGTCTTTAAGGTACATGGGAGTGAGTCTCATGTGTGCAGGCTTAAGAAAGCCTTGTACGAACTCAAACACGCACCCAGGGCATGGTATTCCAAGATTGACGAATAATTGCAGAGTATGGGATTTACCAAGAGTGAGGTAGATCCTAACTTGTACTCCATACTTGTTGGAGAGGATCCTTTCATCTTGGTTATGTACGTTGATGATTTATTTATCACAGGTGCATAGGATATTATTGTTGGGTGTAAAGCAAATTTAGCTAGTGAGTTCGAGATGAAGGACATTGGCTTGACGCATTATTTCTTGGGATTAGAGGTATGGAAGGTATCATGAGAGATATTCCTTGATCAAGGGAAGTATGCAGTTGACATCTTCAAGAGATTCAAGATGGAGGACTATAAATTGATGGTTATGCCTATGGTGACCAATCTAAAGAAAGTGCTCACTTCATATTCGGAGTTGGTGGATCCCGGGACATACATATAGCTGATAGGGTCCTTGATGTATTTGGTCAACACTAGGCCATATATTTTTTTTTCTATGAACACCTTGAGTCAAATCATGGTGGAGCCGAGACAGGTGCATTGGATAACAACAAAACATGTGCTCATGTACTTGAGAGGTGTAGTGGAGTATGGATTGAGATATCTTGGAGGAGATGGAGTGGAGTTGTAGGGATATACAAACTTGTATTTGATAGGAAGTGTAGTAGATAGAAATATCACCTTAGGGTGTTGCTTTAGCTTGGGATCAACAATGATTACTTGGTTAAGTAGGAAGCAAACTTTTGTAGCACTCAGTTTAGCAGAGGAAAATTATATGGCAGTGAGTATGGCTAGTTGTGAAGCTATTTGGCTTCACAAATTTCTTATAGGTTTATTTGATCAGGAGTTGGAGCCTACAATGATATACTGTGATAATCAAAGTTGTATCAAACTCTCAGAGAATCTAGTATTCCATGACAGTTCCAAGAATATTGAGATTATATACCACTTCATCCAGGATTGGATTCATAATGGAGTAATGAAGCTTCAATATATTTTCACATATAAGCAGGTTGCAGATATTATGACCAAGCCCTTGGAGAAAGGGAAGTTTTTGTTCTTCAGAGACAGACTTGGAATGGTACATAATACCTTCCTCGCTAACGGGGAGTG
>SNQJ01S0023062.1:29899-48993 GCA_010110895.2 Picea sitchensis
AAAATCTTCATAGGTAATTCATTGCGTTGCATCATTAGTTATATTGTAAAATACCCTACTTTTAAAACAACCTCCAAAGTATTTATATATTGTAAAATCTTCATAGGTAATCATTGCGTTGCATTATTAGTTATATTGTAAAATAGCATCATTAGTTATATTGTAAAATAGGTAAAATAGGTAATTCATTGCTTTGCATCATTAGTTACAAAGTCACACTATTGCCTATTTAATTATGCATTATTTGACTCAGGTCTTTTCTTACTCTTTTTAAAGGAGCTACCATTCAAAGAAACCAAAGACAGGGTTATTGTTACATTAATTATAATTGTATTGATGTTTTTAAAATATTTTTCAATAAATAAGATAAGAGTATTTGTTGAAATCATTTATCTAATTTTTTAAAAAATACGTATTTGTTGAATCTATTGACGAAGTAGGTTTGTTATTTTTACATTGAGATCATTTTTAGATCAATGAGTGACACTTATCATTGGGTAAGAAGACAACACATGTCCATGCTAAAAGAATTACGTTGTCTAGTTGTTCTACAAAATGATTTTTTTCGTCGGAATCCGACGATATAAATTTACACGAATCACTATTTTTTGTTGTTGAAAATTCATTTGGATTCAATATGTTGAAAAATCCCCGGGAAACTAGGATTATACATACATAATCACTCAAATATATGAATCTAACAATTTCTCGCCGGATTTTGAGCAAATGTCCCCGGAAAAAAATCGTCATTTCGTAGAACGTTTAGCCTACGGCTAAAAGAACTATCTACAACATGATACAATATTTCTTAGTTCAATAATTGTGTTCAAATTTTGTCCTCAATCTTCTATACAATTTGGTTAGAAGACTTACTTAAATTAACATAAATAACACATTTTGATAGATAAATTAAAAGCCTTAAGTTATGATACTCTTCGATTAAGAGCCTATTTTTTTTTTTGTAGTTGGTCTAGTTTTCCTAATGAAAAACCATATATGTTCCTTCATGTAAATCTGTCTATTACAGTTTAATACAAATTCTTACTAGCTTACAAAAAAAAAAGAAAAAAACCTTTAAATAAGCAACTAACATGAAAGGCAAGAGACTTCCTAATATCACTTCAAACTCTAGTGAAAATCGTCCATAGATTAAGAGGAGATGGCATCAAGATGTGAAAGCTTGGCTAAACCATTAAAGATGAGATAAAATCACCTTGATAAAATATTACTAAAATAAAACTGTCTTACAAACTCTATAATGAAACAAGGTCCTAGAAAATTCCTGAAATACTTTGAGATTAAAAAAATTATTATTTTGTAATACTAAAGCTCATGTGGGAGGGGCATTAATAGAGAAAATGTATTATTATAATACATTTTCTCTATTAATACCCCCTCCCACCATAGGAGGGTGGGAGGAAGGACATTAATAAAAAGAAAATGTATTATAATAATACATTTTCTTTAATAATACTCCTTATGGTTATGGTGAGAAGGGTATTAATAAAGAAAATGTATTATAATAATAAATTTCTCTATTAATACTCTCCCTTCCACTTTCATATCAATTACTAATAATAATAATAATAAAAATTAAATTTTAAAATGCTATATAAAATATTTAAATAAAAAAAACTGAATTTCATAGAACACTTCATAAAGAGTTTTTCATAAACCAAGTGAACATATCTCGTGAGATAATATCTACTGTATATGACAACGTCAACTTACATTGTTATTCAAACCTTAAACCATTAAGGTAAAGTAATATACATTGAAAAGTAAGTTTTTATTTATTAAACATGAAATATTGGTACCTCAAATGGTATTGTGAAGCTAAAACCCTACAACTCCAATACATATTGAATGAAGAATTACTTGTAACCAGGGTATAAATTTGATGGGCATTTTTACTCGTCAACCAAATTTTTATACGATGGATTTGACGAATACAATAAAATTTTTATGATAAATTTGATGAACACTTTTTACCAATCAAACAAATTTTTAATGACAAGTTTTTAAAAAAAATACCATTTTCATGATTTTTTATATTTATGTTTATCAGTAATTTAAATATTATATATGTCTTTATTAATTTTTGTTGTTAATACAAGAACAACTAATATTATGAAGGAAGGTTATCAATAATTTAAATATTATATATTATATGTGTCTTTATTAATTTTTGTTGTTAATACAAGAACAACTAATATTATGAAGGAAGGTATGCTAGAGGGCACGTCCAAATTCCATGAGCAAAGAAAATTAATAAAAATAAGTATCACAAAACTTGTTGCATGCAAGGAACATAAATATATTGAGACAGTCATGTTTTTATTTTCAAATCATTATATAGGAGACGGGTCTATTATTTTCACCATCACTCTGATTTATGTGTGGCGAATCTCTCAAAGTAGGCCAGGTAGATTTCATTTAAATCCTTTAACAATTAGGACAAAGGCTTTTGTCTTACTTTTTAATGATGAGTTTTTTTTACCTTCAGGCTTTAATATCCTCTACTACTGATGCTAAAGAAACTACATAAAAACTCTCAAAATCAAACAAAAAAATCCCTATTTCACCCAAACAAAAAAAACCACTTCTGTTATTTCTATTGAACAACAAAAAGACCATTCAATTTGAATACTCTTTCCCCAAAAATTAATATTTTATATTCAATATACACAATCTTGAATTACAATTAATCTTGGATATTCACAATTTTGGATTACAATTTGGATGATATAATTCTGGCTCAATGTGCATAGTGTGGGATTGTAATTTTTCATGATATATGCATATATTGCTCTCTCATCTAACATATCTGACGTGCCATCTAGATGTCTTACGAGCATAGTCTATACTTATATGGGGAGTTGGAATATGATGGTCTTACGACCATAGTCTATGCGTCTATGCTTATCTGGGGAGTTGGAATATCATCTCAAAGTCTAAGGGTTTGTATGTGCTTATATGACAATCTCATCTCCAATAAGATTGTTAACTTATTTTTTGTTAACTTATTTTCTGTAGTTCTATTTGAAAATGTTTACAATTTTGTTTATATCTCTATTTGAAAATGTTTACAATTTTATCTTAGATTTGATATATGAATTTTGGAGTCACATATGTAAATTTTTAACATACCCATTAATTTGAAGGATTTAAAAATTAAGTAAACTATTATCATTGACTTGCAGATTTTAAAGTTGCTTACAGTAAAATAAACGAAACGAATAAATATCGTTCAAATTTAACCCAAAAACTAATAAATATCCGTAGAATTAAACCCTTTCCTGTCACAAACACTAACGAATCACCTGTAAACAAAACCTAAACCAAAAATAGCTTCAAATGGAAAAGCTACCACCTGTAAACAAAACCTAAACCAAAAATAGCTTCAGATGGAAAAGCGACCATCTCCACCCAATAATCTAAAAAAACATAACAACTCAATGGTGGGTCCATGTTTTCTAACATCACCCACTTTATACTTTTCAGTATATTTAAGAATAAATGAACGACATGCTCACTATAGACCTTCATGATGAATATTGCGTTGTCCACCTCATTTAGCTTTTAGACGTTCCTAGAAATAACCTACCAACTTGCTCACTACAAATCTTGTGTCAAGCCACGGACCTGGTTTCCCACTAATTTGAACCAATTCAATTAAACATTTTATTAATAATGATGATTTAATTTAAGATCATACCATTGTCAAATTAAATCATAATTTAAATAACCACTTTGAATGTCATGAAACACCACTGAAAATGAAAATATAGAAAAATAGAAATGTCAATTATACTGCTCGTAAACGAAGTGTATTCTCCTCGTCAAATTTCTTGTAAAATATAAAATTAATTTAAATTAATTTTATTAATAGTAATTAAAATTATTATTTTAATTTTAAATTAATATTTTAGTAAATACATTTAAGGATTTAATATGGTGTATGTCATTATATTGATTTTGTAAAATAAAATAAAAAACAAAATAAAATTTTATTAAAATTTTAAATCTATATAATAATTTCTCATCTATGTCTTTGGTGTAAGATACTTGGTGAGGGAGTGTGCTTTTAAGGCGTTACTTGATGTTAAAGTTATTGGTTCACAATCTGGGGGGACAAAAAATCCAACCATGTTAAGGTTTGATGTAGCTCCCACATGTCACAGACAAACTAACAAACAAAAAAAATAAAAATATATTCTCATCTATACAAATACATTTTTCATGCAAAATTTCAAATCTATATAATAATTTTTACATCTACATTAATTCTAAAACACATCTATATAATAATAATAATAATAATAATAATAATAATAATAATAATATATTTTTAAAACCACTGTTAAGAGAGATATCAATTTGCAATTTGATGTTGTTAAAAATAACAATTTCTACATTTATATTAATTCCAAAACACATTAATATATGAAAATTATGACAATATATATTAAAAAAAACCTATACAAAATTTCAAATTTATATAATAATTTTCACATCATACAAATTTCAAAACACATTTCTCATGTAAAATTGTAAAAAACAATAACAAAATTTTATTTAAAATTTCAAATCTATATAATAATTTTCACATCCACACAAATTTCAAAACACATTTCCCATACAAACTTTCAAATCTATATAATAATTTTCACATACATACACATTTTCCAAAGTAAAACAATTTATAATGTATGAAAACTCCGGGAAAGATACAATAAGAACATCATGAAAAAGAGCCCAAGAGCTCTTAGCGGTGCTCCTATTTGAGGTTCTAAAAGGTTGTGTTGCATGATTTATTTCTTAAATGTGGTTTGATCATACCATTTTTGTAATATGGTATATTAAGTTTTTAAAAGTATGAGGTGATTAGTTTAACTTTTTTCAATGTGAGAGGATTTGGAATGATATTATGTTGAATGAAAGATGTGGTAAATATGTATAGAAGAAATTTGATAGTGGTAGAAATAATTTTAAGATGTTACAAAATAGGTATATTAGATGATCATTTTACATATATGTGTTTACACGATACATTTTATAAAGGAGGATGAGAAGTTTAAGAAAAGAAGCATACTCATTCTTCAATCAATTAGATATTATGTTAATAGCAGACACAACTCCTTTGTGCCTCTTCTCATTGGTAAATTCGAACCTTCCTCTACTTGGACTTTATAAGAGTCCTTAAAAATTATGTGAATCCTATGAGAAAGTTTGGCATATATAAAGTTCTTTGCTTGCACACAAAATTTCAAGAGTAAAGGCTTATCATGCATTGCACAGTTTGATGGACATACCGAATCTTAGTTTATTAGCTCTAATACCACCACAATGTTTACATTGGAATTCAAAAAGATGGCCAATATGAAACAATAAGCTCCTTTAGAAAAGAACATCAATCACATTAATAGACACTAATTTTGACAAAAGGTGCTCACTGAGAAAGTTAACACAACATTGTGTTATTTATTAAGAAGGTTCAATGCCAATGCAATTCTTCATATAATATCAGATGAACCTATAAGTATAATTGAAATATAACAACATGAGCAACTCAAAATTGAATAGATGTGCACAAATAATAACTTTGTTAACATAGAAACTCTAATGTAGAGTTGCATAAGAATTAGCTTTGGATTACCTCTAATTTCAAACTATACATTAGAAAGTCCTTTGAATGTATTAGCACTTTGTAAATTTTGCCCGACTGAATAGACAAACGATAGAGGTAACTGTTTCAACCTACTTTAGAGCTGGGCACTAGCCTGCTCAACTCAGAGAGGGCTCTCTCGTGTCACTTGATATATCTATGGCAATCAGTGGCTAGATTTGGCTTGTGTTGGGTTTTTTTAATAAAATAACTAGAGAAATGAAGATGACATTTGGGCTATGGAGTCTGGAATGAACACTGCATTGTCAGTACATAAGAACCATTAAGAGGAATAGGCTAAATGAGGTAGTGAGTATGAGTTTATATCTGAAAATTAGCATGGCATCAGAAGAAAAAGAAACATATAACTACGTCAGAGCATTAGAGGAATGAATTCTGAATTGGTTAAGAAGAGATAAACATAGTCTAAATTGCTAAGTCGAGAGCATCAAATAATGAATTATGGGCCCCGAATTCTCCAATTTAGACAGATGAAAGAGAAAATGAAATATGGGATAACATGAATCACACACTATGAAAGATCACAAGACTCATATCACCACCAGTTGCAATCTTTTCGTAACAATTCCAAAATTTGCCTTTGCATTTATATATTCATTCTAGCCCCAAAAATTTACAAAGTCTTCCTGCATAGAGGGCAGGATCCTCTTTTCTCCATGCTTTCTATATCCTCGAGATAATATATATATAGAGGAATTTCTCGTGGAATTCAAAACATTCAGATTTCCCCATAATTCTAAAAATAGAGATAAGTTACAAAAATGAATTATTTATAACAACAATTATCCTATTTTAAAGGGACTGTTAGGAACATGTCTGTCATATCGGGGCCCCCTTTCTTTGACTGCCATCTGTCCAAAATTTGTTGGGATGTACTTATTCCCACTTGAGAATTCATTTCATCTTAGCGATCTCCTCCTTTAGAGTGTCCAACTAGACTGGTTGATTCTCCCCAATGCTTTCAGCCGTTTTGGCTATGGTTTCTGTCTTCTGTCATTTGCTCCGTTTTTTTTCCATAGCTCACCTGTTGATGATTAGGTCCCTCATGATGATATTTAGCCCGACTTCTAATTCTGGGTCTGTAGTAGGTTCTGTATGGAATTTGGTTGCTAGTATACGTGCAATCACCCTTTCCTTCTTACTCGTAGATAAACCTGCCATGTTACTTGAATGACTTGTTTCACTGGATATGGCTTGATTGACTTTATCCATGTATCCCACTTTCATGGACACCAAGATGTTCCTACAGAAATCAGAGAGTCGATTAATTTGGAGATTACTTCGCTTATGGATGAGATGATGCCTCCATACTTGAGAATCAATAGTTATAGAGTTCCAATCATGAATCACTAACAGGATTACTTGCAGGTACGTTGGTTTACCATGCTTGGCCAATCCATTTCAAATGATTGAGTTCATTATCCGACGACATTCACTTGACATCATACGGTCGTGAAGTACCCGAACGAGTGGCGTGCGATGATTTGACTATCCGTCGCTTTCCCCTACACGAATCGTTGATTTGACGTATTGGAACATGTGACATCGGGGCTTTTGCGAAAATGGTTTTAGGCAGACTGCCTTTCACCCTGATGTATCTCTGGAGGTGCCATGCGTCCACTATTAAAACCACAATGGTTTTCCCTGGTCCGCCCTCGCATAATTAAGTTTTGTGCTAGTTCATCGCCTGATACGGGCCTCGATCGTCGATTTGGGTTGCTTCGAGATCAAAAGTCTGTAAGAATCCTTCCCTCGCTCTTCCACCATATTTGTCCATATTACCGCCACATATGACCCAAACCTCCAAATAACGCCATGTCTCTACACTAATTTAGTCACCTGCTAAATTTAAATTTAGATTTGAAGCATGATCATCATGGTGATAACATAGGCTCCAAATGGGGATGCTATCCTCCCTATGAGGTAGCAAAGAACAATATACTCGGTGCCTTCTTCATTGGGCCGCCTTCAAACGTTTGTGGGCCTCTTGTTTCGTTTTGGAGACTGAATCGTCAAATCTTAAAACCGACTTTTTATTTGATGCTGAAAAATTATTGTTAGGATCTAATTGCACATACTACTGGAAAACTATGCTTGATCAACAAGCTTATTCAGACACTCCTACCTACCGTAACTGCTGAAAAAGGATTGTTAATCAAGTTGAATCATAATCCCAATGTAACCATGAAAACATTTTATCCACCGTTCGTTTCTTTTGCACTTGTTTGTTCGAAAACCCTTCTGTTGATGATTCATTCAAAATTTTATCTATAAGTCAAATTCTAAATTTTTTTGAAGGGCTTGGATTGTTCACTTCCTCCAACATGATCGCAAATGGATCTTCTAAGATATGCGTAAAACAATCGTCACATTTCACTCCTTCCACTGCATTTCTGTTTTCAGGTGATTCAACTTGTTGATTTCTATCGAAAAACTGGAAAATGTTTTTAGAAGTTTGGTAGTAAAGATTTCTTGCGCCATAAGGTAACCATGGTTGGAGAAACTCATCTGATGTAAAAGGACTCGCATCTGATGCGGACATTGATTTGTTGCAACCCTCTATCATTGGTGAATTCTGATTATAAACCTTTTCCATATAATGTGTCGTGGGATCATGAATCATATGGAAGAATGTTTCCTTTTCTAGAGTCATGACAGAAAAGTAAGCTTCCTCTACAAGTGTTCCCTTGTTGTTTGTAGTCTTCATAGGTGATGTTTCAAAATCTCCATCCATGTTTAGGTTGTTAAAAAATAGTATCATTACGTCATTTTCAAGGGAAGAAAGGAAACCTTGAAATACTTTGCCTTGTTGGGAATGTTGTTGAACATCTGCATTAGTTTTAGAAGAAGGGAAATGACATTCAACAACAATTTCTTGATTAACTTGTTCTTTAATATGATGATTAAGCGTAGGTTCCCACTCCGAATTTTTCAAGTGATGATCCTTCAATGCATGTGAGTGCAGTTAGTGTTCTTCAATGCTAAAAACTCTTTCATGTAAAACTGTACTACTGTGAATATCGTCAGAACTTCTTGTTTTCTCTGAAGCTTCATGATTCTCTTTTAACCATTCAAAGGAAGAAAAAACATAAGGGGAGAGAATTTTTATCTGTAAGCCCATTGCTTTCTTCACTTTCAACTTCATGCTTGGATATTTTATGATTTGAAACACTACTTTTCCTCAACAAATCGAATGAGGAAAAACAAAATGGCAAGGTTTTGTTACTTGACTCAAAACCTTCTTCATTTTCTCCAGTGTCGTCATAGGTACATTTCTCCATCTCTTTGGATTGTTGGACCTGCTAACTTTCAACTTTGTCTTCGATCAGTGACTGCACCTCTGAATTTACAAGGTCTTCTACAAAACAAGGAATAGGATCATCGAGTGTCTGAGAAGAGTGCTCTAATATCTTGTCAATATGTTTCGTTGGTTTGGTGTGACTTTGCATCGACACAAATTCGCTTGCTTCAACAATGATTTTAGAATTCTCTCTCAAAAATTTGAATGCAGCAAAGCACAAGGGTAGAGAACTTTCTTTGGCTGATCCAATACTCTGCCCTTTGTAACTGTGATATGCAGGTTGACTTATCTCATTGTACTGCTGAAAAAAAATAAATCTTCAACATCACAATCTTCCTCATATTATACATGCAAATCAACTGTCTGTGCGATGTCATCTAAAAAGAATAGATTGGGAACATCAACCTGTTCTTCCACAAACCGATTTTTAATCTTATTCTCTTGACTGTCTATAAATGAATACATAAAACAATCAGCGCCCTGCTTATCATCGTATGGATCATAATCTAAATCAACACCTGCTCTTTCAACAAATGGAATATAATTTTCTGCAAAATATTTAGCATTGGAAACTTCAATAGGACCTATGATATTGTCACTCCTATGCTCCAGATTCCAATCAACTATTTTCTGTTCATATTCACTTTCATGTTCTTGAGCATTCATCCCCTCATTTTGGATCTGTTTACATGCTTGGATGTTGTGTTGAATGTCTTGAGAATCATTAAACATTTGTTGTAAGGACTTAGGTCTTCTTTCCATTAGGAGGAAAGACAAATCTGGATGAAGAGTAGTTGCATAATGGAGCATGGAAAAAACTTCAATGGGTTGACTTTCTTTGTACCAATTGTAATAGATACTGGAAAACCTTCTACTGAACATAGAAATAGTTTCATTGTTCTGTTGTTTTAAGGCATCGAACTCTATAAGCTGTAGATCCAAAGATTTCTTCTTGCCCCAAAACTTTAAAAAGACATCCTTCAATTCCTCCCATGAGCTAATTGTTTCTGGTTGCAAATGTTTAAACCATTCTTTGGTGTCTCTTTTCAAGGATTGAGAGAATGCCCTCATACAAACATCATCATGGTCAATCTCAAACAATTCTATAAAATGCTCAAACCCTTGGATGTGTTTTTCAGCTGAGATGGTATTAGGTTCCCCATCAAACATAAGTATGTACTCATAGTATTTTGGGGGAAATCATGAAGGATGTGGGGTAACTTTAAGGGTTTGTACTTATGCTGGGTCTTGGAGGGTGTTGGATCAGATGCATGAGATGAAATATCAACCCTGGTTTCATGAGGTTCATCAACTCGATTATGGTCATTACATGGCCCAGATGGAAAATTTTCATCAAAATCTGTGATAAACTGAGGAGATGTTTGTGTAATTCTAAGAGAGGGATATATTTTATGGATTGTCATGGTCATTATTCATATGCAGTGAGCAAAGAAGAAATTTTCTAGCATTTTCGAGAAAGGACCAAAGACAACTTATGACAAATAGCAATATGATCTAAAAAAAATCCCATCTTGAGCATTTTTCTATCATAATGCCTTCTCATACCTCAACCAAGGGGCATCGTCTTTCAGTGAATCTTCTGAACTGCATTCTGTATTCTAAATTTGAGTGAAGTCACCAATGTCGTCTTGGGATCTGGATTCCACATTACGAGTGGATTCGCCATTGATGTTTTGGAAGCTAGATTCTTTATTGAGAGTGGAGTCGCCAGTGAAAATTGAAATTTTCTGGATTCTTCTACCAATGGAATCGCCTTCAAACTGTTTTTTTGATGTGTGGAGTTGCCAGAGCAGGAATACAACCAATATGTGCCTGATTTTCTGCTACTCTTAGACCTTAGGACTCAACCATGTCGTTCTTTCCCAAGGAAAATTTTCAATTTCGTCCCCAACAACGACGCCAGAATGTTATCACTCTATAAATTTTGCCTGGCTGAATATACAAATGATAGATGTAACTATTTCAACCTACTTTAGATCTGGGCACTAGCCTGCTCAACTCAGAGAGGGCTCTCCCGTGTCACTTGATATATCTATGGAAATCGATGGTTAGATTTGGTTTGTTTTGGGTTTTTTTAATAAAATAACTAGAGAAATGAAGATGACATTTAGGCTATGGAGTCTGGAATGAACACTGGATTGTCAGAACATGAGAAATATTAAGAGGAACATGATAAATGAGGCAATGATTCTGAGTTTATATCTAAAAATTAACATGGCATCAGAAGAAAAAGAAACATATAACTACATCAGAGCATTACATGAATGAATTTTGAATTGGTTAAGAAGAGATAAACATAGTCTAAATTGCTAAGCCGAGAGCATCAAATAATGAATTATGGGCCCCTAATTCTCCAATTTAGACATATGAAAGAAAAAATGAAATATGGGATAACAAGAATCACGCACTATGAAAGAAAACAAGACTCATATCACCACCAGTTAGAATCTTTTCGTAAACAATCCAAAATTTGCCTTTGCATTTATATATTTATTCTAGCCCCAAAAATTTACAAAGTCTTCCTGCACAGAGGGCAGGCTCATATTTTCTCCATGCTTTCCATATCCTCGAGATAATATATATATAGAAGAATTTCTCGTGGAATTCAAAACGTTCAGACTTCCCCATAATTCTAAAAATAGAGATAAGTTACAAAAATGAATGATTTATAATAACAGTTATCCTATTTTAAAGGGAACGTTAGGAGCGGTCTGTCATATCTGGGCCCCCTTTCTTCGACCACTATCTGTCCAAAATTTGTTGGGATGTACTTATTCCCACCTGAGAATTCATTTCATCTTAGCGATGTCCTCCTTTAGAGTGTCCAACTAGAGTGATTGATTCCCCCCAATGCTTTCAGCCGTTTCGGCTATGGTTTCTGTCTTCTGTCGTTTGCTTCATTTCTTTTTCACATCTCTCCTGTTGATGATTAGGTCCCTCGTGATGGGATTTATCTTGACTTCTAATTCTGGGTCTGTAGCAGGTTCCGTATGGAATTTGGTTGCTAGTATACGTGCAATCACCCTTTCCTTCTTACTTGTAGATAAACTTGCCCTGTTACTTGAATGACCTATTTCACTGGATATGGCTTGATTGAATTTATCCATGTATCCCACTTTCATGGACACCAATATGTTCCTACAAAAATCAGAGAGTCGACCAATTTGGAGATTACTCCGCTTATGGATGAGATGATGCCTCCATACTTGAGAAACGATAATTATAGAGTTCCAATCATGAATCATTGACATGATTACTTGCAGGTACGTTTGTTTACCATGCTTGGCCAATCCATTTCAAATGATTGAGTTCATTATTCGGCAACATTCACCTGACATCATACGGTCGTGAAGTACCCGAACGAGTGGGGTGCGATGATTTGACTATTCGCCACTTTCCCTTACATGAATTGTTGATTTGATGTATTGGAACATGTGACATCGGGGCTTTTGAGAAAATGGTTTTAGGCAGACAACCTTTTTCCCTGATGTATCTCTGGAGGCGCCACACGCCCACTATTAAAACCACAATGGTTTTCCCCGGTCCACCCTTGCATAATTAAGTTTCTTGCTAGTTCATCGCCCGATACGGGCCTCGACCGTCGATCTAGGTTGCTTCGAGATCAACGGTCTGTAAGACTCCTTCCTTCTCTCTTTCACCATATTTTTCCATATTATTGCCACATATGACCCGAACCTCCAAATAACGCCATGTATCTACACTGATTTAGTCACCTGCTAAATTTAAATTTAGATTTGAAGCATGATCGTCATGGTGATAACATAATGCAACTCACAACTCAATGATTCACAATGCTTTCGTTTTCACATAAAAACATAATAATCACATAGTACAATCATTCTTTAGTAGATTGATCTCCGATATAGGGAAAGTATAGTTCCTAAAACCCTAAAACATTAATTCCCTCTAACATTCTCACTAATTTTAAAGAGGATGAAACATGCCCTATATATAGATAAAAAGTGTGATGATCAACTTTGGCATGGTATGATCCAAATTATTTTTGGCATGAAATGAGAGAATATAGAATAAAAAAATGTACAGAGATATATAAGATATATAACCATAAACATATAGATACAGTGATACACAATTTCTATTAATGAGCGAAATGTACAAAATTGTAAAAATATAGAGTGAAAGACTCGATAGAATGGTGGTAGCTTATCTATGAGAAGAGATGTGACGACTACGCTCATTCACAAGAATAGGATTGTTACAATGAGGCTCCAAAGGCCTTTTTAACATCAAGAAAATCCAAAACCCTAACCCCGAAAGATAAAAAGTCAACAATTTTGTGGTCCCCGTTTTGGGTAGTTTGGTGTATCAACTTCTCGGGGGCGTAACTTTGGCATATGATCTCCGTTTGGGGCGCACAATAGCTCGTTGGAAAGGTATTGATGATGATATTAGTTTCATAGGATCAATAATGCTATTGAAATTAATTGAGGTGTCATATCGCAAAAAAAAATGTCATTTAGTCCCTCAAAATGGCCTTGGAAGTTTAGGACCCAAAAAACTACTAAAAGTAGTAAATTACCAGAAAACTGTTTTGAGCCAGTTGGAATAGGTGGGTGGCCACCATTTTCCATATGGATCAATCCTTATTCTCTCCATTGCGTTAAGTTCCCGGGGGAGAGGGGGAAGCATTTGCTGAATCTGAACCTTGGTGCGTTGCTTGCCTTAGTAGAGAAGTTGCAATGCTTGGCTTGTGAAAGGTTGTCGAGAACTTGATGTTGGAAGTGTTGGACCTTTTGAACCAGCCTGGATATATTAGATGACTTTGTGCAGAAGGAATATTTTTTCTTTTCTTCAATCTTGTCGACCTGCTTCTGCTAGATAAAAGGTGCTTGGGCTGAGGCTGCAGTGGTTGCAGTGTCCTTTTGTTCACCTTTTGAACATATTGTGAAGAAGTTGAATGTTGTAGTATGAGATATTACCTTGCAGCATTGTTTAGGTGGGACAATATTCGAAAATACATCGGGTATCATGTAGAGATGACCCCCCAGAGTAACAATGAAACTACGGTGTCGAGACTCATAAATAACATGACACTTCCACATATATGGCTGGCCCAAAGAACATCAGATAAATGCAGTTGTGAAATATCACATAATACCTCATCCTTGAAGGGATTGACGTCGTATGACAAGTGGCACTGCTAGTTGACACAAATATATCATCCCTGGGGAAGCCACCCGATGTTGTATGGTTGCAGGTGTGGTGTTGTCAACAATCCCAACTATATGACGACCTTTGCTGAGATGATGTTCTTTTGGCTTCCACTATCAACAATAAAATGCAGCAGGGTACCCTTCACCCACATATGTGAATGAAAGAAGTGCTCCCCCTCTTTAGGATCTGCTATTTAATTTGGTTGAATGTTGTGGTCATGAAAATAATAGTGAGGTTTGCGTCGCTGATCTGTCTTCTCCCATTATTTTTTGAATCAGATTCTGAATTAGGGTTTGTCTCCTTTTCTTTGATTTCAACCACCAATGATTGTTTTGAGCGACATTCATTTGTGTTGTGCCAAGGGATTTTGTGGAAATCACACCACTTTCCAGTGTCCTTCATCTTTCCGTTACTCTTCTTTTCCTGTGGCTTGGACTAGTTTTCTGGAGGCTGGTTGTTAGGGTCATCTTTACCATAATTTGGTTGTTGCAAATTTGTAGACCTGAACTCCCATTTGTTCTGGTGCCTAAATTTCTACTCGATTTTGACATCATATCGATAGGCAACTCCTAGTGACGAGATACCAAAAAATCCATTTCGGTTTGGATGCACCTATGTAGAGCCCCACGATATTTTGAGAACCAGATGTTGCTCAGAGTCTTTGATACCCAGCTTGGTGCGTAAGGTATGGAAAGTATTTGTGAACTTCCACATTGTTTGGCACCTATTTTTCTGCAGTGTGGTCCATCTCATGTTTTGGTCATCATAGTTACCAACATGGTAATATTGTTCCTTGACTGCATCGACAAAAAAATCATGAGTGGGATCGATCCCATATATACTAGACTCCTCTATGGAGCTTTGATCCCAGTAAGTTTCCCACCAATGTTTGACATGGGGGAGTGCCTTAAGGAGTGAGAATGTGATCTTTTCCTTCTAGCAGATTTAACCATTTTTCTACGACATTTGCATCTATATGACCTTCAAATACGGGATAGTCAAAATTAACTTGTACATTGAAAGGAGAGGTGCCTCCAAAGTGGTCGCTTAATGAAGACGTGCATGTTGTTATCGACAAGCGTTGAAGGTGTTGGAGTCGCCTTTGTTTTTTCTATCCCGTCTCGAATTTCATGTCTTAATGCTCGAAATCGAAAGATGGTTTTTGTATTTTCCATCTGTGATTTCAAAATCCCTGAAGTCTTATCACGCAATCAACGATAATTATTGTACTCTTGAGGCGAGTTCTACTTTTCGTCAAAGTTTTTCCCCCTTTGTTCTACCTCGGGATTTCGTATGTTGGATGCTATAGATCACGTAGTTCACAAGTCCCGAGCAACGAAACGACGAAATCACTTTAAATTTTTACCCAGGGTAGTAACTGGAGTAAAATTTTCCTAAATCACGATTAAACATCATTGGGTTTTCGCGCCTCGACGTTCACTAAATCCAAAAGTCTTATTGTCGTAACCCCGATAACTGAAACCACAAAGTCATTATTTTAGTAACTCGTGTCGAGGTTAAAGGTAAAAGCTAAGCCATGGTTAAGTTTCGTCGATAATTCACCACTCGACGTGTTCTCTTTTAAAAAGCCACACTGTCTAAGCCCGAGTCGCGAAGTCGCGATAAAGATATGAACATAATTAATTAAACACTTAATCCATTTTTATCCTCCCTTTTAATTAAAATGTATCATCGCGATCTCGCGGTTTCACGACTCGGCATGCAAACTTCCCGGAAGTTATACCTTCGAAGATCCGAGTCACGATATGACGATATAAATAATTATGTAACTAATTAAGTGCCTAATCACAATTACATTTTTATTAATCAAAGTCAATCATCACAATTTCGAGTGTTAGAGGTTCAAGTTGAATATTTCACCAATGTATTTTTGTTTTGTGAGTTGGTGATCTAATTTGCAGTAAGGAAATCACTAGATAACAAGATACCTTGGTCTGGAGTAAGAGTTTTCAACATGGTATCAGAACGTATGCTCTGAAGGGAAGCTAGATCTATCATATCTACAAGAGATCTTAGTAGATACATAACCATTAGGAAGAAATCAAAGGAAAAATTTCAGGGAAACAGTCGTATTGAGGCAGAACTAGGGTTTTGCAGGTTTATGGAGTTGTACACAGGTTGCAAGAAGGGACATGCACGTACATACACGGGTGTAAGTGAGCATAGGAACATACACACACTGGTGTCAATGAGCACATATGTGTACACACATGGGTGTTAGTGAGCATAGACACATACATACATGGGTTTCAGTGAGCAGAGGCACGTAGATATACGGGTTCTAGTGGTGACAGGTGTATACAATTCCGTACAAGTTAGTACAAGGGAAGTTTTCAACAACATGTTATTTCTAGGGAAGTTTATCAGGGCTTAGGGATGGTAACAACATCGTTGAGAGTTGAAGACAGATTGGATGGAGCATCCAACTTCCTATCTTGGAAAGCAAGAGTAATTTTGGCGTTGAAGGAGTATGACCTTTGGGAGTTAGTGGACAAAGTTGTTACTCCATCAATAGATCTGTTAGCTTTGGAAGCTCACAATAAGAAAGAGATCAAAGTAAAGAGGGTCCTCCTTGATTTGGTTAAGGATCATCTAATTCATCACCTATCCAAGAAGAAAACAACCAAAGAGATGTTTGATGCTTTGGTAAGTTTATTCCAGAGCAAGAACATGAATAAGAAGATGGTGTTAAGAAATAAAATTAGATTAGTGTATCTTTCTAGATATAATAATGTTTCTAGCTATCTCATGAGGATCACATAGGAGTGTGATCAACATACAACCATAGGGGAGAAAATAGAGGACGTAGAGCTCGTGAATGTGGCATTGAATGGTATTCCCAAGTCTTGGGAACCATTTGTCAAAGGAGTTTTCACTTGGGACAATCTCCCAAATTTGCATAGACTTTGGGATGCTTGCATCCAAGAAGAGACTTGGGAGGAGTCTAAGAGTAGCAAGAAAGGAGGTAGTGAGGAGAACTTGGCTCTTGTCAGTAAGACAAAGAATGGAAAAGGAAAGAGTTCTAACAAGAAGGGTAAAAGTGATGGAGTATCATCACAACTAGGGAATAAGAAGGACTTGAGTAAAATAAAGTGCTTTCCATGTCATAAGAATGGACATTATGCATCTGAGTGTCCAGAGAAGAAAAAGGGTAAAGGAAATACGTAGACAATAGCATCAATAGAGAGACAACTTGATGAGTTTGCAACAAATTTTGAGAAGGATTTCTCACTACTTTCTTTCCTTTCTACCAGCACAATTATGAGGAGTGTGTGGTTCTTGGACAATGGTGCAACACGTCATATGACATAAGCATAGGATTTATTTAGCATTTTGACGGAGAAGGACTCAAATGTTCATGTGTAGCTTGGTGTTGATGTCAAGTATGCATTGAAAGGAGAGGAAATGGTTACGTTTCAACTTGAGTGAGGAGGTTCGTTAGATTCTCAGGATGTGCTTTATGTACCAGGCTTGAAGAAGAATTTGCTTTCAGTATCAACTATGGAGGATAGAGGTTTTTCCGTTACTTTTAAGAGAGGGCATGTACTCATATGTCCAGAGAAAGATAACATGGACATCGTGGTGGTCATTGGGGTTAGAGAGGGAACTTTATATAGGTTAGAGGGAAAGCTTGTCCAGGCTTTGGTGTATGATGAAAACCTATGTGAGTTGTGGAAGAGAAGGTTGGGACACCTACAGTACAAGGCTTTTCCAAATCTGAGGGGGATTGTTATAGGTCTTCTAGAGTTTCGTATTGAGCAGTAGGGAGTGTGCAGAGGGTGTGCACTTGGAAAGAATGCCAAGGCTGATTTTCCGAGCAACGAGAATAAGTCCAAGGGGATATTGGATCTTATCCATTCAGACCTGAGTGGGCAGATGTCAGTAGCATCATTATAGAGATTGTCATACTATGTGACATTTATTGATGTTTTTTCTAGTAAAACCTGGATCTTCTTTATGAATACCAAGGATGAGGTCTTCAATTGGTTTAGAGAATTCAAGGCTCAGGTGAAGAAACAGACAGGTAAGAAGATCAAGGTCTTGAGGTCAGATAATGGGAGAGAATACACCTCCAATGACTTCAAGGATTCTACTAGCAGACATGGATCAAGAGGGAGTTGACAATCTCATACAACCCTCAACATAATGGGGTTGTGAAGAGAAAGAATTGGTCCATCGTCGGTTCTGCTAGAGCTATGATACATGACCAGGATTTGCCTATGTTTCTATGGGAAAAGGCATAATACTACAATGTATGTGCAGAACATGAGTCCTCATAGGATATTGGGGGACAAGACTCTCGAGGAGGCATTCTCAAGAGTGAAGCCAGAGATAAGACATTTGAGGATATTTGGTTATCCAATCTACATCCATGTGCATGTGGAGAAGATGACGAAGTTGGAGCCTTCAGGACAAAAGACTATATTTCCGGGGTACAATGAGACCTCAAAGGCTTACATGATCTTCATTCTAGTGCAACGGAAGATAGTTGTGAGCATAGATGTTAAGTTCATGGAGAACTTGTCATCTAGGAGATTTGAAGAGTCATCAGTAGTGACAGAGGACGAGGAGAATCAGGCTTTGAAGGATGAGCAACAATCTGCAGTTTATAATTCAGGTGAGGAGAAGGAGTTAGCCCCTTCCAATCCTATCAGGAGACCCAAGTGGCTATTAAAGACATTGAAAGATGTCAGTGAGGATCCTAGGAGTGTGATTAAAGAGCGCAAGCCTCCAAAGAATTTTCCAAACTATATGGTGCTTATGAGTAGCATCATTGATGTTGAGCCTTCCAATTTTGAGGAAGCAATAGATCAATAGGTATGGCAGGATTCCATGGTAGAGGAGTACACCTCTATTATGAGGAAT
>SNQJ01S0023062.1:65587-83931 GCA_010110895.2 Picea sitchensis
AATTTTCACATCGAGATAAATTTCAAAACACATTTCCCATGCAAACTTTCAAATCTATATAATAATTTTCACATCCATACAAATTTTAACACATTTTCCAAAGTAAAACAATTTATAATGTATGAAAACTCCGGGAAAGAGACAATAAGAACATCATGAAAAAGAGCCCAAGAGCTCTTAGCGGTGCTCCTATTTGAGGTTCTAAAAGGTTGTGTTGCATGATTTATTTCTTAAATGTGGCTTGATCATACCATTTTTGTAATATGGTATATTAAGTTTTTAAAAGTATGAGGTGATTAGTTTAACTTTTTCAATGTGAGAGCATTTGGAATGGTATTATGTTGAATGAAAGATGTGGTAAATATGTAAAGAAGAAATTTGATAGTGGTAGAAATAATTTTAAGATGTCACAAAATAGGTATATTAGATAATCATTATATATATATGTGTTTACACAATACATTTTACAAAAGAGGATGAGAAGCTTAAGAAAAGAAGCACACTTGTTCTTCAATCAATTAGACATTATGTTAATAGCAGACATAACTTCCTTGTGCCTCCTACCATTGGTAAAGTCGAACCTTCTAGTGCTTGGAATTTATAAGAGTCCTTAAAAAGTTATGTGAATCCTATGAGAAAGTTTGGCATACATGAAGCTCTTTGTTTGCACACAAAATTTCAAGAGCAAAGGTTTATCATGCATTGCGCAGTTTGATGGACATACCAAATCTTAGTTTATTAGCTCTAATACCACCACAATGTTGACATTCAAAAAGATGGCCAATATGAAACAATAAGCTCCTTTAGAAAAGAATATCAATCACATTAATAGACACTAATTTTGACAAAAGGTGCTCACTGAGAAAGTTAACACAAAATTGTGTTATTTATTAAGAAGGTTCAATGCCAATGCAATTCTTCATATAATATCAGATGAACCTATAAGTATAATTGAAATATAGCAACATGAGCAACTCAAAATTGAATAGATGTGCACAAATAATAACTTTGTTAACATAGAAACTCTAATGTATAGTTGCATAAGCATTAGCTTTGGATTACCTCTAATTTCAAACTATACATTAGAAAGTCCTTTGAATGTGTTAGCACTCTATAAATTTTGCCTCGCTGAATAGACAAACGACAGAGGTAACTATTTCAACCTACTTTAGAGCTGGGCACTAGCCTGCTAAACTCAGAGAGGGTTCTCTCTTGTCACTTGATATATCTATGGCAATTGGTGGCTAGATTTGGTTTGTGTTGGGGGTTTTTAATAAAATAACTAGAGAAATGAAGATGACATTTGGGCTATGGAGTCTGGAATGAACACTGCATTGTTAGGACATGAGAACTATTAAGAGGAACAGGCTAAATGAGGCAGTGAGTCTGAATTTATATCTAAAAATTAGCATGTCATTAGAAGAAAAAGAAACATATAACTACATCAGAGCATTACAGGAATGAATTCTGAATTGGTTAAGAAGAGATAAACATAGTCTAAATTGCTAAGTCGAGAGCATCAAATAATGAATTCTGAGCCCCTAATTCTCCAATTTAGACAGATGAAAGAGAAAATGAAATATGGGATAACAGGAATCACACACCATGAAAGAACACAAGACTCATCTCACCACCAGTTAGAATCTTTTCGTAACCATTCCAAAATCTTCCTTTGCATTTATATATTCATTCTAGCCCCAAAAATTTACAAAGTCTTCCTGCATAGAGGGCAGGCTCCTCTTTTCTCCATGCTTTCCATATCCTCGAGATAATATATATATAGAGAGAGAAATTTCTCATGGAATTCAAAACGTTCAGACTTCCCCATAATTCTAAAAATAGAAATAAGTTACAAAAATGAATGATTTATAATAACAATTATCCTATTTTAAAGGGATTGTTAGGAACAGGTCTGTCATATCTGGGCCCCCTTTCTTCGACCGCCATCTGTCCAAAATTTGCTGGGATGTACTTATTCCCACCTGAGATTTCATTTCATCTTAGCGATCTCCTCCTTTAGAGTGTCCAACCAGACCGACTAATTCTCCCCAATGCTTTCAGTCGTTTCAGCTGTGGTTTCTGTCTTCTGTCATTTGCTCTGTTTCTTTTTCACAGCTCGCATGTTGATGATTAGGTCCCTCATGATGGGATTTAGCCCGACTTCTAATTCTGGGTCTGTAGTAGGTTCCATATGGAATTTGGTTGCTAGTATACGTGCAATCGTCCTTTCCTTCTTACTCATAGATAAACCTGCCCTGTTACTTGAATGACTCGTTTCACTGGATATGGCTTGATTGACTTTATCCATGTATCCCACTTTCGTAGACACCAAGATGTTCCTATAGAAATTAGAGAGTCGACCAATTTGGAGATTACTCCGGTTATGGATGAGATGATGCCTCCATACTTGAGAATCAATAGTTATAGAGTTCTAATCATGAATCACTGACATGATTACTTGCAGGTACGTTGGTTTACCACACTCAGCCAATCCATTTCAAATGATTGAGTTCGTTATCCGGCGACGTTCACCTGACATCATACGATCGTGAAGTACCCGAACGAGTGGCGTGTTGTGATTTGACTATCAGTCGCTTTCCCCTACACGAATCGTTGATTTGATGTATTGGAACATGTGACATCGGGGCTTTTGCGAAAATGGTTTTAGGCAGACCACCTTTCGCCCCGATGTTTCACATTTCACTCCTTCCACTGCATTTCTGTTTTCAGGTGATTCAACTTGTTGATTTCTATCGAAAAACTGACAATTTGTTTTAGAAGTTTGGTAGTAAAGATTTCTTGCACCATAAGGTAACCATGGTTGGAGAAACTCATCTAATGTAAAAGGACTCGCATCTGATGCGGACATTGATTTGTTGCAACCCTCTATCATTGGTGAATTCTGATTATAAACCTTTTCCATATAATGTGTCCTGGGATCATGAATCATATGGAAGAATGTTTCCTTTTCTGGAGTCATGACATAAAAGTAAGCTTCCTCTACAAGTGTTCCCTCGCTGTTTGTAGTCTTCATAGGTGAAGTTTCAAAATATCCATCCATGTTTAGGTTGTTCAGAAATAGTATCATTACATCATTTTCAAGGGAAGAAAGGGAACCTTGAAATACTTTTCCTTGTTGGGAATGTTGTTGAACATCTGCATTAGTTTTAGGAGAAGGGAAATGACATTCAACAACAATTTCTTGATTAGCTTGTTCTTTAATATGATGATTAAGCGTAGGTTCCCATTCCGAATTTTTCAAGTGATGATCCTTCAATGCATGTGAGTGCAGTTGGTGTTCTTCAATGCTAACAACCCTTTCATGTAAAACTGTACTACTGTGAATACAGTAAGAACTTCCCGTTTTCTCTGAAGCTTCATGATTCTCTTTTAACCATTCAAAGGAAGAAAAACATAAGGGGAGATAATTTTTATCTGTAAGCCCACTACTTTCTTCACTTTCAACTTCATGCTTGGATATTTTCTGATTTGAAACACTACTTTTCTTCAACAACTCGAATGAGGAAAAACATAATGGCAAGGTTCTGTTACCTGACTCAAAACCTTCTTCATTTTCTCTAGTGTTGTCATAGGTACATTTCTCCATCTCTTTGGATCGATGGACCTGCTCACTTTCAGCTTTGTCTTCGATCAGTGACTGCACTTCTATAAAACAAGAAATAGGATCATCGAGTGCCTGAGAAGAGTGCTCCAATATCTTGTCAATATGTTTTGTTGGTTTGGTGTGACTTTGCATCAACACAAATTTGCTTGCTTCAACAATGATTTTAGAATTCTCTCTCAAAAATTTGAATGCAACAAAGCACAAGGGTAGAGAATTTTCTTCGGCTGATCCAATACTCTGCCCTTTGTAATTGTTATATGCAGGTTGAATTATCTCACTGTATTGTTGAAAATAAAAATATTCAACATCACAATCTTCCTCATATTTGTCATATACAGGCAAATCAACTGCTTGTGCAATGTCATCTAACAAGAATAGACTGGGAACATCAACATGTTCTTCAACAAACAGATTTGTAATATCATTCTCTTGACTGTCTATAAATGAATACATAAAACAATCATCTCCCTGCTTATCATGGGATGGATCAGAAGCTAAATCAACACCTCCTCTTTCAACAAATGGAATATAATTTTCTGCAAAATCTTTAGCATTGGAAACTTCAATAGGACCTATGATATTGTCACTCCTATGCTCCAGATTCCAATCAACTATTTTCTGTTCATATTCACTTTCATGTTCTTGAGCATTCAACCCCTCATTTTGGATCTGTTTACATGCTTGGATGTTGCGTTGAATGTCCTGAGCATCATTAAACATTTGTTGTAAGGACTTAGGTCTTCTTTCCATTAGGAGGAAAGACAAATCTGGATGAAGAGTAGTTACATAATGGAGCATGGCAACAACTTCAGTGGGTTGAATTTCTTTGGACAAATTGTAATAGACACTAGAAAACATTCTACTGAACATAGAAATAGTTTCATTGTTCTTCTTTTTTAAGGCATAAAACTCTATAAGCTGTAGATCCAAAGATTTCTTCTTGACCCAAAACTTTAAAAATACATCCTTCAATTCCTCCCATGAGCTAATTGTTTCTGGCTGCAAATGTTTAAACCCATCTTTGGTGTCTCCTTTCAAGGATTGAGATAAGGCCCTCATACAAACATCATCATGGTCAATCTCAAACAAGTCTATAAAATGCTCAAACCCTTGGATGTGTTTTTCAGCTGAGATGGTATCAGGTTCCCCATCAAACATAGGTATGTACTCATAGTATTTTGGGGGAAATCATGAAGGATGTGGGGTAACTTTAAGGGTCTGTACCTATGTTGGGTCTTGGAGGGTGTTGGATCAGATGCAGGAGATGAAATATCAACCCTGGTTTCATGAGGTTCATCAACTCGGTTATGGTCATTACATGGCCCAGATGGAAAATTTTCATCAAAATCTGTGATAAACTGAGGAGATGTTTGTGTAATTCTAAGAGGGGGATATATATTTTTTGGATTTTCATGGTCATTATTTGTATGCAGTAAGCAAAGAAGAAATTGTCTAGCCTTTTCGAGAAAGGACCAGAGACAGCTTATAACAAATAGCAATATGATCTGAAAAAATCCCCATCTTGAGCATTTTTCTTTCATAATGCCTTCTCATACCTCAACCAAGGGGCATCGTCTTTTAGTGAATATTCTGAACTGCATTCTGTACTCAAAATTTGAATGAAGTCGCCAATGGCGTCTTGGGATCTCGATTCCGCATTACGAGTGGAGTCGCCATTGATGTTTTGGAAGCTGGATTCTTCATTGAGAGTGGGGTCGCCAGTGAAAATTGAAATTTTCTGGATTCTTCTACCATTAGAATCGCCTTCAAACTAATTTTTTGATGTGTGGAGTCGCCAGAGAAGGAATACAGCCAATATGTGCCTGAGTGTCTGCTTCTCTCAAACCTTAGGACTCAACCATGTCGTTCTTTCCCAAGGAAAATTTTCAATTTCGTCCCCGGCAACAACACCAGAATGTTAGCACTCTATAAATTTTGCCTGACTGAATAGAAAAATGACAGAGGTAACTATATCAACCTACTTTAGAGCTGGGCACTAGCCTGCTCAACTCAGAGAGGGCTCTCTCGTGTCACTTGATATATCTATGAAAATCGATGGCTAGATTTGGTTTGTGTTGGGGTTTTTTGATAAAATAACTGGAGAAATGAAGATGACATTTGGGCTATGGAGTCTGGAATGAACACTGCATTGTCAGAACATGAGAAATATTAAGAGGAAAAGGCTAAATGAGGCAGTGAGTCTGAGTGTATATCTGAAAATTAGCATGGCATCAGAAGAAAAAGAAACATATAACTACATCAGAGCATTATAGGAATGAATTTTGAATTGGTTAAGAAGAGATAAACATAGTCAAAATTTCTAAGCCAAGAGCATCAAATAATGAATTCTGGGCCCCTAATTCTCCAATTTAGACAGATGAAAACGAAAATGAAATATGGGATAACAGGAATCACACACTATGAAAGAACACAAGAATCATATCACCACCAGTTAGAATCTTTTCATAAACAGTCAAAAATCTGCCTTTACATTTATATATTCATTCTAGCCCCACAAATTTACAAAGTCTTCCTACATAGAGGGCAGGCTCCTCTTTTATCCATGCTTTCCATATCCTCGAGATAATGTATATATAGAGGAATTTCTCATGGAATTCAAAACGTTCAGACTTCCCCATAATTCTAAAAATAGAGGTAAGTTACAAAAATGAATGATTTATAATAACAATTATCCTATTTTAAAGGGACCGTTAGGAACAGGTCTGTCATATCTGGGCCCCCTTTCTTCAACCACCATCTGTCCAAAATTTGTTGGGATGTACTTATTCCCACCTGAGATTTCATTTCATCTTAGCGATCTCCTCCTTTAGAGTGTCCAACTAGATCGGTTGATTCTTCCCAATGCTTTCAGTCGTTTCGGTTATGGTTTCTGTCTTCCGTCGTTTGCTCCATTTTTTTTTCACAACTTTCTTTTTGATGATTAGGTCCCTCATGATGGGATTTAGCCTGACTTCTAATTCTGGGTCTGTAGTAGGTTCCGTATCGAATTTGGTTGCTAGTATACGTGCAATTTCCCTTTCCTTCTTACTCGTAGATAAACCTGCCCTATTACTTGAATGACATGTTTCAATGGATATGGCTTGATTGAATTTATCCATGTATCCCACTTTTGTGGACACCAAGATGTTCCTACAGAAATCAGAGAGTCGACCAATTTGCATATTACTCCGCTTATGGATGAGATGATGCCTCCATACTTGAGAATTGATAGTTATAGAGTTCCAATCATGAATCAATGACATGATTACTTGCAGGTACGTTGGTTTACCACGCTCGGCCAATACATTTCAAATGATTGAGTTCGTTATCCGATGGCGTTTACCTGACATCATACGGTCGTGAAGTACCCGAACGAGTGGCGTGTGGTGATTTGACTATCCGTCACTTTCCCCTACATGAATCGTTGATTTGACGTATTGGAACATGTGACATCGGGGCTTTTGATAAAATGGTTTTAGGTAGACCGCCTTTCGCCCCAATGTATCTTTGGAGGTGCCACATGTCCACTATTAAAACCACAATGGTTTTCCCCAATCTGCCCTCGCATAATTAAGTTCCATGCTAGTTCATCGCCCGATACAGGCCTCAACCCTGGATCTGGGTTGCTTCGAGATCAATGGTCTGTAAGACTCCTTCCTTCGCTCTTCCGCCATATTTGTCCATATTACCACCACATACGACCCGGACCTCCAAATAACGACATGTCTCTACAATGATTTAGTCACCTGCTAAATTTAAATTTAGATTTGAAGCATGATCGTCATGGTGATAACATAATGCAACTCACAACTCAATGATTCACAATGCTTTCGTTTTCACATAAAAACATAATAATCACATAGTAAAATCATTCTTTAGTAGATTGATCTCCGATATAGGTAAAGTATAGTTCCTAAAACCCTAAAACATTAATTCCCTCTAACATTCTCACTAATTTTAAAGAGGATGAAAGATGCCCTATATATAGATAAAAAGTGTGATGATCAACTTTGGCATGGTATGATCCAAATTATTTTTGGCACAAAATGAGAGAATATATAATAAAGAAATGTACAGAGATATATAAGAGATATAACCATAAACACATAGATACAGTGATGCACAATTTCTATTAATGAGCGAAATGTACAAAACTGTAAAAATATAGAGTGAAAGACTCGATAGAATGGTGGAAGCTTATCTCTAAGAAGAGATGTGATGACTACGCTCATTCGCAAGAATATGATTGTTACAATGAGGCTCCAATGGCCTTTTTAACATCAAGAAAATCCAAAACCCTAACCCCGAAAGATAAAAAGTCAATAATTTTGTGGACCCCGTTTTGGGTAGTTTGGTGTATCAACTTCTCGGGGGCGTAACTTTGGCATACGATCTCCGTTTGGGGCGCACAATAGCTCGTTGGAAAGGTATTGACGAGGATATTAATTTCACAGGATCAATAATTCTATTGGAATTAATTGAGGTGTCATATCACAAAAAAAATAAAAACGTCATTTAGTCCCTCAAAATGGTCTCGAAAGTTTAGGACCCGAAAAACTACTAAAAGTAGTAAATTTCCAGGAAACTGTTTTGAGCCAGTTGGAATAGGTGGGTGGCCACTGTTGTCCATATGGATCAATCCTTATTCTCTCCATTGCGTTAAGTTCCAGGGGGGGAGGGGGAAGCATTTGCTGAATCTGAACCTTGGTGCGTTGCTTGCTTTGGTAGAGAAGTTGCAATGCTTGGCTTGTGAAAGGTTGTCAAGAACTTGATGTTGGAAGTGTTGGACCTTTTGAACCAGTCTGGATATATTAGATGACTTTGTGCAAAAGGAATATTTTTTCTTTTCTTCAATCTTGTCGACCTGCTTCTGCTAGATAAAATGTACTTGGGCTGAGGCTGTAGTGGTTGCAGTGTCCTTTTGTTCACCTTTTAAACATATTGTGAAGAAACTAAATGTTGTAGTATGAGATATTACCTTGCGGCACTGGTTAGGTGGGACAGTAGTCAAAAATACCTCTAGTATCCTATAGAGATGATCCCCCAAAGTAAAAATGAGACTACGGTGTCAAGACTCATAAATAGCATGGCACTTCCACATATATGGCTGGCCCAAAGAACATCACAGAAATGCAGCAGTGAAATATCACATAATACCTCATCCTTGAAGGGATTTATGTTGTATGACAAGTGGCACTACTGGCTGACACAAATATATCATCCCTGGCGAAGCCACTCGATGTTGTATGGTTGCAGGTGTGTTGTTGTCAACAATCCCAACTATTTGACGACCTTTGCTGAGATGATGTTCTTCTGGCTTCCACTATCAACAATAAAATGCAGCCGGGTACCCTTCACCCACATATGTGAATGAAAAATGTGCTCCCCCTCTTTAGGATCTGCTGGTTCTTTTGGTTGAATGTTGCGGTTGTGACAATAACAGTGAGGTCTGCTTCACTGATCTATCTTCTCCCATTATTTTTTGAATCAGATTCTGAATCAGGGTTTGGCTCCTTTTCTTTGATCTCGACCACCAATGATTGTTTTGAGCGACATTCATTCGTGTTGTGCCAAGGGATTTTGTGGAAATTGCACCACTTTCCAGTGTCCTTCATCTTTCTGTTACTCTTCTTTTCTTGTGGCTTGGACTAGTTTTACGGAGGCTGGTTGTTAGGGTCGTCTTTAAAATACTTTGGTTGTTGGAAATTTATATACTTGAACTCCCATTTGTTCTGGTGCCTAAATTTCTGCTCGATTTTGACATCATATCGATAGGCAGCTCCCAGTGATGAGATGTCCAAAAAATACATTTTGGTTTGGATGTACCTATGTAGAGCCCCATGATATTTCAAAACCAGATGTCGCTCAGAGTCTTTGATACCCATCTTGGTGCATAAGGTATGGAAAGTATTTGTGAACTTCGACATTGTTTGGCACCTCTTTTTCCGCAGTGTGGTCCATCTCATGTTTTGGTCATCATAGTTTCCAACATGGTAATGTCGTTCCTTGACCGCATTGACAAAAAAATCCCAAGTGGGATCGATCCCATATATTCCAGACTCCTCTATGGAGCTTTGATCCCAGTAAGTTTCCCACCAATTTTTGACATGGGGGAGAGCCTTAAGGAGTGAGAATGTGATCTTTTCCTTCTAGCAGATTTAACCATTTTTCTACGGCATCTGCATCTATCTGACCTTCAAATACAGGATAATCAAAATTAACGTGTACATTGAAAGGAGAGGTTCCTCCAAAGTGGTCGCTTGATGAAGACACGCTTGTTGTTATCGACAAGCGTTGAAGGATGTGGGAAAAATCCTCCATCATTCTGTCCCTCTATCGCTTGAGAATTTGCTCAAAAAACATATCAATAGAATCTTTTGCTTTGTTGTCTTTCTTTTCTTACACCATGGAGGGTTTCTTGGGCGTGCGAGAGCGATTGTCCTCAAGAGAGCAATCTCGAGACCCAACTTGCTATACTCGGACGTCGTCGAGGACATGCACTGAAAAACGATCAAGAGCATTCTGCTCTGATACCATTGATGCAGATTATTTTATGGCATGAAATGAGAGGAGAGATATAATAAAGAAATGTACAGATATATAACCATAAACATAGAGATACAATAATACTCAATTTCTATTACTGAGTGAAATGTACAAGACTGTAGAAATCCAGAGTGAAAGACTTGCTAGAATGGTGGAAACTTATCTTTGAGAATAGATGTGACGGATATGTTCATTCGTAAGAAAATTATTGTTACAATGAGGCTCCAAAGTCCTTTTTAACATAAATAAAATCCAAAACCCTAACCCCGGAAGATGAAAAGCTAACAGTTTCGTGTATCAACTTCCAAGTGGCTTAACTTTGGCATACGATCTCCATTTGGGGTGCATGATAGCTCGTTGGAATGGAATTGACGAGGAGATTCATTTCACATTCTCAATCATTCCTTTTGTAATTACTAAAGTGTCCGATCATGAAAAAACGTAGTTTAAGCCCTCAAAATGGCCCGAGAAGTTTAGGAACCGGAAACTGCTAAAAATAGTAAATTGCCAGAAAACATTTTTGAGCCAGTTGGAATAGGTGGGTGGCCACCGATATCCACCTAGGTAAATATTTCCTCCTTAGGAAGAAATGGTATCCATTGCATTGAGTTCCTAGAGGAGAGGGGGAAGCGTTTGCTAAATCTGAACCTTGGTGTGTGCCTTGCCTTGCTAGAGTAGTTGCGTTGTTTGGCTTGTGGAAGGTTGTCGAGAACCGGATGTTGGAAGGGTTGGAACTTTTGAACGACTATGTCTACATGAGATGACTGTTTTCAGAAGGAATATTTTCACTTTGCTTCAATCTTGTCGATCTGCTTCTGCTGGAAAGAATGTGCTTGGGTTGAGGATGCAATGATTGCAGTGTCCTTCTGTTCACCTTTTGAACATATTGTGAAGAAGTTGAATGTTGTAGTATGAGATATTACCTTGCGACACTATTTAGGTGGGATAGTAGTCAGAACTACCTCTGGTATCCTATATAGATGACCCCCTAGAGTAACAATGACACTACGGGGTTGAGACTCATAAATAACATGGCGCTTCCACATATATGGCTGGCCCAAAAGAACATCACAAACATCCAACAGGGAAACATCACATAATACCTCATCTTTTAAGGGCTTGATGGCATATGATAAGTGACATTGTTGGTTGACATAGATATCCCATCCCTGGAGAAGCCACCCGATGTTGTATGGATGCGGGTGTCGTGTTTTCGACAATCCCAACTGTTTGACGACCTATGATGAGATGAGGTTCTTCTGGCCTCTGATATCAACAATAAAATGTAGCGGGGTCCYCTTCACCCACATCTTTGAATGAAAAAAGGTGCCCCCCCTCTTCAGGATATGTTGGTTATTCTGATTGAATTGTTGCAGTCGCAACAATAACAGTGGGGTCCGTGTCAATGATTTGTCTTCTCCCATTATTTTCTGAACCTCATTCTGAATCACGGTCTAACTCTTTTTTTTTTTCTTTTTTTTATCTTGGCCACCAATGATTGTTTTGAGCAACATTCATCAGTGTTGTGCCAGGGGATTTTGTGGAAATCGTGCCACTTTTGAGTGTCCTTCTTCATCTTTCTTTACCCTTCTTTTATTGTGGCTTGGATTAGTTTTTTGGAGGCTGGTTGTTAGGGTCTTCTTTACCATACTTTGGTTGTTGCGGATTTGCAAACCTGAACTTCCGTTTGTTCTGGTGCCTAAATTTCTACTTGATTTTGACATCGATAGGCAACTCCCAGTGATGAGATGTCCAGAAAATGTATTTCGGTTTGGATGTACCTATGCAGAGCCCCAAGGTATTTCAGAACTAGATGTTGCTAAGAGTCTTTAATACCCATATTGGTGCGTAAGCTGTGAAAAATATTTGTGAACTCCGACACTGTTTGGTCCCTCTCTTGCCGCAGTTTAGTCCATCTCATGTATTGATCGCCATAGTTACCAAAAGGGCAATATTGTTCCTTGACTGCATCCACAAAAAAATCCCAAGTGGGCTCGACCCCATATATTCTATACTCCTCTGTGGAGCTTTGCTCCGAGTAAGTTTTCCACCAATGTTTGACATGGGGGAGATCCTTAAGAAGTCCAAAGGTGATCTTTTCCATGTAAGAAAAATTGTGAACAAAGAAATAACCTTCTAGTAGATTTAACCATTTTTCTAGGGCATCTGTATCTATCCGACCGTCAAATACATGAATATCAAAATTAAATTATACCTTGAAAGGATAGGTGCCTCCAAAGTGGCTTCTTGATGAAGACACACTTGCTGTTATCGACGATCGTTGAAGGATGTGGGGAAAATTCTCCATCATTTCGTGCCTCTGTCGCATGAGAGCTTGCTCAAGAAACATATTAATAGAATCTTCTAATCTATCATCTTTGTTTCGCCATGGAGGGTTTCTTGGGAATGTGAGAGTCATTTTCCTCAAGAGAGACAAGCTCGAGACCCAACTTGATATACTCAGATCTCGTTGGGGACATGCACTGAAAAATGATCAAGAGCAACCTGCTCTGATACCATTGATATGGATTATTTCTTGGCACAAAATGAGAGTGGAGACATAATAAATAAATGTAAAGAGATATATCATATATATAACCATAAACGCAAAGATACAGTAATACACAATTTCTATTAATGAACGAAATGTACAAAACTGTAGAAATACAAAGTGAAAGAATCGCTAGAATGGTGGAAACTTATCTCTGAGAATAGATGTAACGAATATAATCATTTACAAGAAGATCATTGTTACAATGAGGCTCCAATGGCCTTTTTAACATAAATAAAATCCAAAACCCTAACCCCAGAAGATGAAAAGCCAACAGTTTTGTGGACCCCGTTTTGGGTAATTTGGTGTATCAACTTCCTCGGGGCGTAACTTTGGCATACGATCTCTGTTTGGGGCGCACGATAGATCGTTGGAAAGGTATTGACGAGGAGATTTATTTTATAGGATTAATTATGGAATATTCAATCATTGAGGCATCCGATCGAGAAAAAGTGTCGTTTAGGCCCTCAAAATGGCCCCGTAAGTTTAGGACCAAAAAAATTGCTAAAAGTAGTAAATTGCCAAAACACTGTTTTGAGCCAGTTGGAATAGGTGGGTGGAGATCGATATCCACCTAGATCAATCCTCCCTCCTTATGAAGCAATGGTATCTATTGCATTGAGTTCCTAGGGGAGAGGGAGAATCGTCTGTTGAATCTGAACCTTGGTGCATTGCTTGCCTTGCTAGAGAAGTTGCGCTACTTGGCTTGTGGAAGGTTGTCGAGAACCTGATGTTGGAAGGGTTGGAACTTTTGAACAAGTTTGGCTACATGAGATGACTGTGTGTAGAAGGAATATTTTCATTTTGCTTCAATCTTGTCGACCTATTTTTACTGGATAGAAGATGCTTAGGCTGAGGCTACAGTGGTTGTAGTGTTCTTATGTTCACCTTTTGAATAGATTGTGAAGAAGCTGAATGTTGTAGTATGAGATATTACCTTGCGGAACTGTTCAGGTGGGAAAGTAGTCAGAACTACCTCTGGTATCTTGAAGAGATGGCCACCAAGCTTAACAATGACACTACGGGGTCGAGACTCATAAATAACATCGTACTTCCACATATACATCTAGACTAAAAGAACATCATAGATATCCAGCGGGGTAACATCACATAATACCTCATCGTTGAAGGGATTGATGTCATATGACAAGTGACACTGTTGGCTAACACATATATCACGTATCTGGGGAAGCCACCTGATGTTGTATGGCTACAGGTGTGGTGTTGTCGACAATCCCAATTGTTTGATGACCATTGCAGAGATGAGGTTCTTCTGGCTTCCACTATCAACAATAAAATGCAGCGGGGTCACCTTCACCCACATATGTGAATGAAAAAGGTGCTCCCCCTCTTCAGGATATATTGGTTCTTCTGGTTGAATTGTTGTGGTGATGAAAATAGCAGGGGGGTTGCATCGATGATCTGTCTTCTCCCATTATTTTCTGAATCATATTTTGAATTAGGGTTCAATTCCTTTTCTTTGATCTCGACCACCAATGATTGTTTTGAGCGACATTCATCAATGTTGTGCCAGGGTCTTTTGTGTAAATCACACAAGTTTCTAGTGTCCTTCTTCATCTTTATGTTACCCTTCTTTTCCTTTGGATTGGAATGGTTTTCTAGAGGATGGTTGTTAGGGTCGTCTTAACCATACTTTGGTTGTTGTGGATTTGCAGACCCAAACTCCCTTTTGTTTTGGTGCCTAAATTTCTGCTCGATTTTGACAACATATCATTAAGCACCTCCCAGTGATGAGATGTCTAGAAAATCATTTTGTTTGAATGAACCTATGCACAACCCCTCAGTATTTCAGAACCAGGTGTTGCTTAGAGTTTTTGATACCCAAAATTGGTTCATAAGGTATGGAAATTATTTGTGAACTTTGGCACTGTTTGGCCCCTCTCTTGCCACAATGTGGTCCATCTCATGTACTAGTCGTCATAGTTACCAACATGGTAATATTGTTCCTTGACCACATCCACAAAAAAATCCCAAGTGGTATCGACCCCATATATTCCATACTCCTATGTGGAGCTTTGCTACCAGTAAGCTTTCCACCAATGTTTGACATGGGGGAGAGCCTGAAGGAGTGCGAAGGTGATATTTTCCCTGTTGGAAAAATTGTGAGCAGAGAAATAACCTTCTAGCAGATTTAACCATTTTCCTAGGGAATCCACATCTATTTGACCTTAAAATATGAGAATATGAAAATCAACATGTACCTTGAAAGGATAGGTGCCTCCAAAGTGACCTCTTGCTGAAGATGCGCCTATTGTTTACGGTAAGCATTGAAGGATGTGGGGAAAATTCTCCATCATTTTGTGCCTCTGTCATGTGAGAGCTAGCTCAAGCAATAGATTAATAGAATATTCTACTTCGTCGTCTTTCTTTTCTTCCGACATGGAGGTTTTTTGTTGTTGTGCAAGAGCGATTTTCCTCAAGAGAGACAAGCTCGAGACCCAACTTGCTAGACTCAGACCTCGTCGAGAACATGCACTGAAAAATGATCAAGAGTTGCCTGCTCTGATACCACTGATCCAGATTATTTTTTACCACAAATTGAGAGTGGAGATATAATAAAGAAATGTACAGAGATATATCATATATAAAACCATAAACACAGAGATACAATAATACACAATTTCTATTTTTGAGCGAAATTTACAAAATTGTAGAAATATAGAGCAAAAGACTCCTTAGAATGGTGGCAGCTTATCTCTCAGAACAGATGCGATGGCTACTCTCATTCACAATAAGATGATTGTTATAATGAGGCTCCAAAGGTCTGTTTAACATAAATAAATTCCAAAATCCTAACCCTGAAAGATGAAAAGGAAACAATTTTGTGGACCTCGTTTTGGGTAGTTTGGTGTATCAACTTCCTGGGGGCGTAACTTTGGTATTCGATCTCTGTTTGGGGCGCACGATAACTAGTTGGAAAGGTATTGAAGAGGATATTCATTTCACAGGGTCAAACATTCTGTTGATAATCATTGTGGTGACCGATCACGAAAAAGAGTCGTTTAGGCCCTCAAAATGGCCCTAGAAGTTTAGGACCCAAAAAATGCTAAAAGTAGTAAATTGCTAGAAAATTGTTTTGATGCAATTAGAATAGGTGGGTGGCCATTGATATCCACCTGGATAAATCCTCCCTCTTTAGGAAGCATTTTTCTCCATTGCGTTGAGTTCCCAGAGGAGAGGGGGAAGCATTTGTTGAATCTGAACCTTGGTGCGCTACTTGCCTTGCTAGAGAAGTTGGGTTGCTTGACTTGTGGAAGGTTGTCGAGGACCTGATGTTGAAAGGGTTGGACATTTTGAACCAGTCTGGCTACATGATATGAATGTGTAAAAAATGAATATCTGTGCTTTGCTTCAATCTTGTCGACCTTCTTCTGCTGGATAGAAGGTGCTTGGGCTGAGGCTACAGTGGTTGCAATGTCTTTCTGTTCACCTTTTGAACAGATTGTGAAGAAGTTGAATGTTGTAGTATGAGATTTTACCTTGCGACATTGGTTAGGTGGGATAGTAGTCAAAACTACCTCTGGAATCCTGTAGAGATGACCCCCCAGAGTAACAATGACACCACGATGTTGAGACTCATAAATA
The DNA here is from genome assembly GCA_010110895.2 of Picea sitchensis. Classification (NCBI taxonomy): domain Eukaryota; kingdom Viridiplantae; phylum Streptophyta; class Pinopsida; order Pinales; family Pinaceae; genus Picea; species Picea sitchensis. The sequence goes on from SNQJ01S0023062.1 coordinate 81,916, forward strand.
ACATGGCGCTTCCACATATATGGCTGCCCCAAAAAAATATCACAGACATCCAGCGAGGCAACATCACATAATACCTCATTCTTGAAGGGATTGATGCCATATGACAAATTTCACTACTGATTGACACACATATCTCATTCCTGGCGAAACCACATGATGTTACATGGTTGCGGGTGTGGTGTTATCAACAATCCCAACTGTTTGACTACCTCTGCAGAGATGAGGTTGTTTTGGCTTCCATTATCAACAATAAAATGCAGTGGGGTCCCCTTCACCCACACCGGTGAATGAAAAAGGTGCTCCCCCTCTTCAGGATTTGTTGGTTCTTCTGGTTGAATTATTGTGGTCGTGAAAATAGTAGTGGAGTCTGCGTCGATGATCTATCTTCTCCCATTATTTTCTGAATCAGATTCCAAATCAGGGCTCGACTAATTTTCTTTGATCTCAGACACCAATGATTGTTTTGAGTGACATTCATGAGTGTTGTGCCAGAGGATTTTGTGGAAATCACACCACTTTCCAGTGTCCTTCTTCATATTTCCGTTACCCTTGTTTTCCTGTGGCTTGGACTGGTTTTCTGGAGGCTGGTTGTTAGGGTTGTCTTTACCATACTTTGGTTTTTGTGGATTTGTAGACCCAAATTACTGTTTGTTCTAGTGCCTAAATTTATGCTCGATTTTGACAACATATCGATAGGAAACTCCCAGTGATGATATGTCCAAAAAATCCATTTCAGTTAGGATGTACCTATGCAGAGCCCCATGATATTTTAGAACCAGATGTCGCTCAAAGTCTTTGATACCCATATTGGTGCGTAAGGTGTGGAAAATATTTGTGAACTTCGACACTGTTTGAGCCCTCTCTTTCCATAGTGTGGTCCATCTCATGTATTGGTGATCATAGGTACTAATAAGGTAATATTGTTCCTTGATCGCATTCACAAAAAAATCCCAAGTGGTCTCGACCCCATATATTCCAGACTCCCCTGTGGATCTTTGCTCCCATTAAGTTTCCCACCAATGTTTGACATGGGGGAGAGCCTTAAGGAGTGCGAAGGTGATCTTTTCCCTGTCGGAAAAATTGTGAAAAAAGAAATAACCTTGTAGCATATTTAACCATTTTTCTAGGGCATATGCATCTATTTGAACTTCAAATATGGGAATATCAAAATTAAATTGTACCTTGAAAGGAGAGGTTCCTCCAAAGTGGTAGCTTGATGAAGACGTGCCTACTGTTATAAACATGTGTTTAAGGACGTGGGAAAAATTCTGTATCATTCTGTCCCTCTGTCGCTTGAGAGCTTGCTCAAACAACAGATTAATATAATATTCTGCTTTGTAATGTTTCTTTTCTTCTTCTGTTAAGGGTTTCTTGGGCGTGCGAGAGAGATTTTCCTCAAGATATATAAGCTCGAGACTGATCCGGATTATTTTCAGCACGAAATGAGAGCGGAGATATAATAAATAAATGCACAGAGATATTGCGTATATCCAGTAATATAACATAAATATATCAGAGATGCAACCATAAACACAGATATACAGTAATACACGATTTCTATTAATGAAAGAAATGTACAGAGACTGTAAAAATACAAAGTGAAAGACTTGCTAGAATGGTGGCAGCTTATCTCTGAGAAGAGATGTGACGACTACTCGCATTCGCAAGAAGATGATTACAATGAGGCTCTAGAGGCCTATTTACAATAGGAGAGAATGCCAAAAGTCATAGACATCCAAAAACCTAACCCTAGGAGATGAAGCGTCAAAAGTCATGTGGGCCCCGTTTGGGTAAGTTGGTGCATCAACTTCCCGGGGTCGTAACTTTTGCATACAATCTCCGTTTTAGGCGTGTGATATCTCGTTGGTAAGGTATCGTCGAGGAGATTCATTTTGGGGGCTCAATTATGCCTTTTTCTATAATTGAGAACCTCGATCTCGAAAAAACTTCATTTAGGCCCTCAAAATGGCCCCGGAAGTTAAAACCTGCTAAAAATAGTAAATTGCCAAAATGGCC
>SNQJ01S0023063.1:0-12941 GCA_010110895.2 Picea sitchensis
CCCAAGACCCCTCAAGATGTACGAGACCAAAGGGAAGCCACTGGCTGCAACACAGTTGATAGATTAAAATCTCTTGCCTTGGAGTGCAAGCAGTTGAGTAACCAGAGCGCTCAAACATATGAAAACCTCATTGAGAATCCTGAGTTACAGGCATTATAGTTGCAGCTCGAAGAAGCGAAGCAATATGCAGATACACTACAGGTGCAGTTGAAGGCCCTGTTAGCTATAGACATAATGAAGAGGTCTCATGAAAAACATACAACTCAGCAGCAGATCCGTATGCTTCAAAGAAAATTGATGGAAGTCACTCAATGACTTCAACCTGCGCAAAACTAGAACAGGTCATCCTCACAACATAACAGTGCCTAGAAGGACCAATGAATGAAGCAGTGATCCATGAGTTCACTAAACAAGAGGCCACAATAAATCAGCAAGTTGAAGTAGCTCGAGCCAAGCTCGAGGCAGAATTGGTCAGACCAGAGTGACTCGGGATGAGTCAGAGGTGAGTGTTGGGCGATTGTTGGCCCTTGACCAAGTTTTGGGAGTTTCTTGGTAATGTCGACCTATTTTGAGACTTCGATAGCATGTTGAAGGATGAACAAAAGATGAAGAGGAGATCATGGGATCTCGACCCCCTTTTTGGGCCCATTTTTGGGTTTTTGGGAATATGTAATGGGAAGGGGATGTTGGCCCATGGGTTTACCCATGTTTAGGCCTATTTTGTATGTATATATAGATGTCTAGGCCATATAGAGAAGTAGTGGATGATATATCTATGTTATGTAGGCTAAGTGCCAAGAGTTGGATCTGTGTGATCAAGGCTTTGTGCATTCTGTGTAAGACTTGTAGAGCTGAGTGCAAGTCCCTGTGTGATATGATATGAGGATTATTGCTATAATGCAAGGAATATGGATCTAGCGAGCTGCGTAGATATTATATCTTGTGTGGAGTAAGGGTTTTGAGGCTCTATGCTTGTAATCAATTGACTGAAGACTATAAAGAAGAAGATTTGGTGGATGTAGCCCCAGGGTGGGGGTGAACCATGTAAACACTATTTTATGTGCTTTGTGTTTTGTATTGATGTGTTCATATGTTATATGCTAAGTGATCTGATATATTTAGGTAGATCTATTCATGCTTGGTTCTTATTATGTATGAGAATGTTATATCTGATCTAGATATTCATGCTTAGTGCTTGATATGCTCATTCTGATCCACTTGTATATGCTAAGTGCTTGAATACAGTAGATTAGTGTGAATACTGCAAAGCTCTGTTGTATCAGTGACGTGAATAGTGATTACATATTAAGGAATTGGCAGTTCTAAGAGTTGTATTAAGTATTATAATCATAGATCCATGTCCCAACTAATGTTGCAGACACCTGAGTCTTGCAACCACCCCTGCCTCTACCTCGGGTGATACTTCATCTGCTTCACAGGTGTTGCCGAAAGGGACGATAGTTAGGGTTTTTTTGGTGTGTTATTGTAGCATTGAACCCTGGGTCTTCCCCTACTCCAACACGGCCCCATACGTGATTGTTAGCATGCTAGCCCACAAACAAATCCATGAACATATGTTTTGACAATATTTGTCTAAAAATGACTTTTCCTTTCCAGGATGGTTATTGAATGGAGGGAGAGGGAGAATGAAGAGATAGATGGCCCAACAAGATTTAAAAAGATGTGTCCTTTATAATATTTAGACTCTCAAAGGAATGAGATCTCAAGTGAGGATACTCTAGATGCTCGTAAACTACTAGGATCTAAAGATAGAGGCCTTCAATATCGATGGGAAACCATTTAGGAGTGAAGTGGACAACATATATTTTATCACAAGACTGTCTTGACAGGGTGAGGTGGTGAATCTCAAGACCTGGGGGGATGGAGGTGGTACAACTATGGAAGAGTACATTGCCACCCACTATGTTGCAAGAACAGATAAAGTAGGGATACAACTCCCAATCAGGGCTATCGAGAACTTGAGATTAAATATCGTCATACTTGTTCTTACACAGATCTTGGGGTTGGCCTCATTGCACTAGGCCTCAAGTACACTCATGTTTTATGCGGTGGAGTGTTTACAACCCACTATTTATGGTTGGTGTACCTCATTGTTGGCTAGCATGAAGAGATAGTTGACGGATTGAAAACAAGGGAGAAAGAGAAATTTCATATTTGCATCCATTACATGTAGTTTTTTCTTTGAGCAGGTTCTAGGATTGATACCTAGAGTAGATATTATTCCACATGGACCACGTGATCTAGCCATGTCACGGTGGACTGATGTGATGAGGTGGCTAGGAGGTGGTAGGGTTCCAACCCCCTATAATGATGAGTTCTTTTTTGGGTGGCGTTGACATGTTATAAACATTGACGACTATCCTTATGCCAGGATCAACTACATAGGGGATTTAGATATTCCTTTTCCACTAGGTTCCGCCTATGGTGATATTGGTAAGAAATGTCTTTTATATATTTCATTTTTTTGTGTTTTTTCTAAAAGAATAAAAAACCACAAATATTTTTTTGTGGTATCAAGTGTTAACTATTTATTTTTCATGTAGATGTAGGTCCACGATGACCAGATGGATTCCCATTACATCGGTGGAGGAGCCGGGGAGATGACCATGCAGGAGGAGATGCAGATAGAGTGTTGTAGAATGTGTAGGGGAACCTATTTCGATTGATGCACAAGATTCTTAAGGTTCAAGTGGAGGATCTGCTAGAGGCTATGTAGTGGCAGGTGGCAGGTGTGCCCTATGCATGGGTGCGACTCTTATAGTGTCTCACGAACTCCATAGTGTGATATCATGATACGCATACACCACCACAGGCGTAGATTCCATGGTCATATCTATACCAAACATATATGTATTTTGAGGGTGTGATCCCCATTTTGTACTATGACACCATATTTTTTGAAATGATCAAATATAAAAAAATTTGGTGTTCGGATTTACTTATATATGTTACAATGTGTACATGCATGAATGTGTTTTCTTTACTTAGTTATGTGACAAATTACAATATAAAAAATAATTAACATACGCATCAGATACATGATTAGAACTTCTAGGTATGTGATTATAAGTAAGAAAATCAATGTATCATTCCAAAAGTCGTACCCATAAGAATCGTCAGAGTAGAGTAGGGTCTCACACATGGTAACTGTTGTTTAACTGACATACGACTAACTGGGAATCTAGGTGAACCTCTAAAGATAGAACACCATGTGAAATGGCTTCACATAATATCTCTATAACGATGCTATACTCAACCACATTATTCATTGATGGCTCCAAACAAATGCCACCTGAAGATGCCAGTTGGCCCTTGGGTGAATAAATGACCCAAGAAGTGGAAGACATGTTCCATGTATGATGATTGGCACCTTCTGCAAATCCTAGGTAAACTGAAGGATCCATTGACATCTTTCAACCAAGGGAAAACTTGATAAGCAAGCCAATGAAATGAAGGAAAGGATATATAAACACTAATATACACTAGTATATAGAAGGTCATGCCCAAACTTGAAGTCTCAAGCATAATATCTTTTAAGGTAGAGCCCATTTCTAGACTCTTCCAACATATTCCATTCATAATATTCCAATTCATAGGCTCCTTTCTCTAAACAACATCACACGATATAAGGACCGTGCCACATGGGGTTGAACTTTCCTGCCCCCAATGGTTCTTTGGCTTGGTCATACAAGAGAACCAAGTCACCCTCAACGTACTTTCGAGGACAGACGTACCTATCATACATAACCTTAGCACATAGTTTATTTTCTTCGATAGTCGTAGATGCATCTTGACGCTTCTCATCGAGATGCTCTAGGTGCACAAGGTGTTCTTCAAGATTGGATGTGTCAGGTAGGATCTCAATTGCCTGTTTGATGAAAAAGATTTTGCATTCAATCGAAAGAATTTACTCCATGCCATGTACTAAATAAAAAGGAAAAAATAGGTGGAAGCCTTTACCCAGGTTCAATATTCCCAAAGTGTTGGGTAAAGCATCAGATTCCATTCATATTTACTATAGATGATAGTTTTTTGCAAGATGGTATTGAGATATTTATCCACTACCTCTACTTGTCCATTTTCCCGGGGATAATAAGGGGAAGAATGACCATGCTTAAACCCTAGTTTTGATGCTAATTCCTTCATCATTTCATTCTGAAAGTGAATGCCATGATTAGTGACAATCTCCTTTGGGATTCTGAACCAGGCTACAATTTGGTTGAATATGAAGAATATTGTAGCCTTACCATCATATTTAATGGTAGGCATGGTCTCTGCCCATTTGGTGAAGTAATCCACTGCCACAATGATATGTTGATTCCCCCCAGCTGAAGATGGGTTACAGTCTATAAAATATACCCCCCCAATTGGTGAAGGGACCGACGATGATGATTGGGTGAAGTGAGGCCAGGTGCGAGCGCATTTTCCAAGAGAACACTTGGCAAGGGTGACAATTCTTGACCACTTCAACACAATATTTAAAAATTGACGACCAAGAAAAACCGGCTCACAATAGTTTTTGGGTTTTCGCAAGCCCGGATAGATGACCACCACAAACCCCATTTTTATAGTCATTGAGAATTGACTCAGCTTCCTCGTGAGTAAAAAAATGATGCAAAATATTATCTACTCCCCAATGATATAAAGTGTCGTCAATGATAAGGCAATGTTTAGCCTGATGACATATACGTCGTCGATCGTCTCTCGACATATGCTGGGATAGCTTCAAGGTTTGAAGATAAATTAGAATGTTTCCATAATAGGGGTCCGAAGATGAGATAAGGAAGATATGTTCATCCGCGAACGTATCTTCATGAAAAATTTCCTCATCTAGTCGAGGGAAGTCTGATATCAACTTGACAAAAATTAGTGATTTCTTAGACTTCGCCGAAGCAAAATTGAGATCAAATTCTTGCAAAATAAAATCTAATTGTTCTATTTCCCCCCTATGATACGCCTGATAAGGACATATTGAAATGGATTAGTATTTGAAACTATAGCCATTTTGGAAAGTAATATATAATTTCATAATCTTTGAACTGCATGTAGGTGGCTAAGGCTAGTTTTTGTACATGAGAGTATTTAAGTTCAGGATCGACTAAGTTTCGAGTCATATAGTAGACAATGTGCTCATGGAGTTCATTGTCCTCCTAATCTAGAACCATACTAACCATCCCTTCGAACGTGGTGATTTAAAGAAAATAATCTCTACTGTAGTATGGAGGCATTAGCAGGGGCTCCGATAAACATGATTTCTTAAGAGCATAGAAGGATTCTTGGGCTCACTCATCCCGTATAAATGGAGTATCCTTATTCAAAATACACATGAAACCCTTAGTTAAATTGGAATAGTTCACTATTGTAGCACACCCATTTCAGAACTCGGGGCTTACTCATGCTCTGATACCCATTTGTACACACCATTTGTACAAAGCTCATACAAATATCATATATCCCATGCATTTAAACAAATAAACACATTTAACTCAGAGTAAAACATATCATTACTGCTATAATTAAACAATCCATAGCATTCCATATTAATTCATATACACATCGGAAAACATGATAACATTTACAGTAGAGACATGATAAAATGTGATAAAACATAGTTAGACACTTATCTTGTAACAATGGTGGGATCCACCAACCAAATGCAGGCATTCCATGAACCTCCCAGCCTTAGACCGCACTGCTCATCAACTCAGTAGTGGGTCACCCCCGAGCTGGAACTAAGCTCCACCCCAAGGCAAGGAATCTAGGCTCAAGCTGAGGTTACAGGGAAAATAGTCACACACAACCACAAGGATAGAATGCTCTCCCAGGAATCTCCCACGCTCACTGCCCATAGACCCTCATTCCCCACATGCCTGTTCCACCCCAGGAGAATGCACCTTCTCTATCACCTGGACAGTCCTTCGGTTGCCAATCTCCCTTACCTTGGGTTACAGGAACAGACCGGACCGGAAGTCTCCAGGATCTATGGCAGCTACAGGGTTCCTTCAAGGAGTTCTCTCCTTCCCCTGTGCACTCTATCACCTGGAGGTAGTCGCTCACAGGCCAACAAGCCTCACACAGTCCAGTACTGTGTAGTCTCAACAATCCCACGGGAAAACAGACATAGGATTTCCAAAAACTGGTTCGACATTCACAGGATGGCTTCACAGTCATGGCTTCGGAACATGGAATGCTCGCATAGGCTCGCTTAACTTTCCTGAACAAGCAAAGACTCTTCCCCAAAATCAACACAGGCTTCTCATAGGCTGGGGTTACACACAGAATATTTCTCAGAACCAGACACATACATTCGAGTCATAGGGTCTCACGAAGGTTCTCTACAGGAGTCGGGTTAGTCATACTGCTCAAATCTCCGTACGCTTTCAGACAATCCGGTGGAATGGGAATGGAACCTTCTCATGGCTCAGCCTGGCCATTTTATTCACATGCACCAGGGTTGACACTTGTCACCCATGGAACTGCATGTGTTCCACCAGCACGCGTTCCTCCCACCACTTGGGAAATCACGCATCCTTCCAAAATGACTTAGGATAAAAACATATGATGCACATATCTTTCGGAATAATATTAAAATATTATTCCCAGGCTTAAGCCCCCCCTAGGCTCAACACTTATCTTCTTTCCCACCTTCCAGCCCCTAAATCCTTTCCCACTCTATGGATGCTCATTCCCCCTTCACTCATTCATCATGGTCGGTCTGCACCTGGTGGTGTTTATATTTTATTAAGTGTTCTGCATGATTACATATACAACAGCAGGATCCTGGCCTTCAATACTCAGGCTCCCTAGCCTAACAACACATAAGCCTCCAGCTTATGAAAACTTGGCTCACCAGCCTATAAAACATGATTACAATTCCTTTCCAAACATGGTTTACAATAGGGCTCCGCCTTGGGGACACTACAATCCCCCTCCCCTTATTTTTGCACTGTTCTCAGTGCAACTTACACTGTCTCTGCAAGCCTTTCAAAATTTTCAAAAAGATGCAGGTACTCTGCCCGCATAACCTCTTCATGCTCCCATGTCGTGTCCTCAGGACCGTACCAGGTCCACTGGACCTTTACAAGCTCTATAACTTGATTCCAGAGCTGTTTTCTTTTCCTGTCCAATATGCACACAGGATGCACTTGCAGTACACCTTCTGGTTCCACCTGAATCACAGTCCAATCGATAATATGATTAGCATCAGGTACATATTTCTTAAGCAGTGAAACATGAAACACATTATGTACAATCATAGATGCAGGTAATGCAAGCATGTATGCAACTGGCCCAATCCTTTCCAGGATCTCAAATGGCCCATAAAATCTTGCTGCCAACTTGGCGCAACTTCCCAACTTTATGGAACTCCTGTTAGTTTTCACTTTTAGGAAAACATGATCACCCACTTTGAATTCTCTGTGGTTTCTGTTATTATTAGCGTAACTTTTCTACCTGTCCTGGGCTTCTTTTAGATTATGTTTAATTCTTATCATTTGGTCTTCCATCTCTTTGAGCAGTTCAGGCCCAACTACTACTCTGTCAGCTGGATTATCCCAACTCACTGGAGTGTTGCACTTTCTTCCATAAAGTGCTTCGAATGGGCTCATCTTCAATGATGCATGATACCCATTATTAAAGGCGAATTCTACCAAATGCAGGTAGTCTTCCCACCTTGATGGTTTATCCATCACATACATTCTCAGCATGTCTTCTATTACCCGGTTCACCCTCTCTGTCTGACCATCAGACTCAGGATGATACGCTGTACTAAAGTTTAGATTCGTTTCGAATCCCTTGAACAGTCCTTTCCATAAATTCGAAGTGAATTTCGGGTCTCTATCAGACACAATTGTCTTAGGAATTCCGTGCAAGGATGCAACTTCTTTTAAGAAGATATCAACAACATCTGCTTCCCTGTGGGTGGTTTTCAGTGGAATAAAATGGGCAGCTTTAGTAAGCTTTTCCACCACCACCATGATTGAATCATGCTGCTTGCTTGTTCTAGGTAGTCCGGTGATAAAATCCATTGTTACCACGTCCCATTTCCATTCAGGAACAGGTAAAGGCTGCAGCAACCCTGCTGGGTGCCTGTGCTCAGCCTTAACCTTTTGGCACTCCATACATTTGGCGATGTATTCATCGATTTCTTTCTTCAAACCCGACAAAAAATAATGGCTTTTGACTGCTGCCATAGTCTTCTGATATCCAGGATGTCCAGCATAAGCCACGTTATGCATCTCCTTTAGAATTTCTAGCTTCAATTCTCGGACATTGGGTACATACACTCTGTTTTTATACAGAAGTAAACCATTAGTTCCCAACGTGTAACTTTCCTTGGTCTGTGGTCTCTCACGCTGCTGTAGCTTTGCTACAAGATTTTTGTACTGCAAATCAACATTTGCAGCTTCCAAAATTCTGTCTTTCATCTCAGTCTGGTACATGCTAATGGCTGTAACATGTAATTCGTGCACTTTTCTGTTGAGTGCATCAACCACCTTATTTTCTTTCCCTTTGATATGCTTGATATCAAAGTCATATTTTCACAGAAACTCTAGCCATCTGATTTACCTGGCATTTAAGGTCGATTGATCAAATAAATACTTCATACCGTTATGATCTGTTCTCAACTCAAATCTCTTGCCCATGAGTTAATGTCTCCATTTCCTCAAGGTGTGGATGATTGCTGCCAGCTCTAAATCGTGAGTGGCATAATTATTCTCATGTTCCTTCAAATTTCGGGATTCATAACAAACTACAAATCCCTCTTGGATGAGAACTCCTCCCAGCCCCTCCTTACATGCATCCGTGCATACTACGTAATCCTTGTTTGGATCTGCAATCTTTAGGATTGGAGCACTAGTTAGCAGCTGCTTCAATCGCTAGAAGCTGCTCTCACATTCTTCAGTCCACTGGAACTTCTTTTCCTTCCTTTGCAAGGAAGTGATAGAATGAACTATCTTTGAGAATCCAACTATAAACTTCCTATAGTAACCTAACAGAACCATAAAAGATCTAACTTCTGCCACACTCCTCGGTGCTGGCCATTCTCGAATGGCCTATACCTTTTCAGGATCCACAACGATCCCTTCTTCAGATATAATATGTCCCAAGTAATGGATCTGCCTTTGGTAAAATGAGCACTTGCTCAGTTTTGTGTACAGCTGGTGTTCTCTCAACACCGGTGTTACTCATGTTCTTCCTTTGTCTTGGAATACACCAAGATTTCATCCAAGAAGACTATGACAAACTTGTCCAAATAATCTTTGAACACTCCATTCATTAAGCACATGAAAACAACAGGTGCATTTGTTAGTCCAAACGACACCACTATGAATTCATAATGACCGTACCTTGTTCTAAAGGTGGTCTTGCCAATGTCCTCATCCTTTATTCTCACTTGGTGATATCTAGATCTGAGATCTATTTTTGAAAATATTTTCGCATCCTTCAACTGATCAAAAGGATCATCAATCCTTGGCAGAGGATACTTGTTTTTGACAGTGACCTTATTCAACTGTCGAAAATCGATGCACAACCTCAACGTCCCATATTTCTTCTTCACGAATAGGACCGAGGCTCCCCATGGTGACACACCGGGGTGAATGTAACCTTTCTTTAGTAGTTCTTCGAGCTGCAATTGCAACTCTTTCAGCTCTGGCGTACTCATCCTATAAGGAGATTTTGAAATTGGAGCTGTTCCAGGCATCAAATTTATAGAAAAATCGATGTCCCTCCTCGGAGGTAATCCAGGTACCTCCTGAAATACATCCTTGAACTCCTTGAGTACTTCATGGTCTTCCAGATTTGATACTACATCTTGGGATGCTTCTTCCACCCGAGCTACAAATAATTGACAGCCTTTCCGGTAACATTTCTTCAGCTGCATGGATGAGATTTCCCTCACAGCCATGGCTCTGGGAATTCCTTGGACTATTACCTGATTTCCCTCTTCATTCAGGCATGTGAACCTCTTGTTACGACAATCCAGAAGGGCATGGTGCTGGTCCAACCAGTCCATCCCAATTAAGAATTCATATGAGCCTAAAGGAAAAATGTTCAATTCAGCCTTAGTGCTCATTCCTTTCATGTCCACTGAACAAGACTTAACCAATTCAGTGACCTTCCTCTTGGTCCCTGTGGCTAATTGCACTAACCAAGACTTCTCATGTTTGCTTCTCATTAGATGCAAACTATCCACCACTCTAGGATCTACATAACTATGGCTAGCCCCTGAATCAATTAAAATAACAAGCGATCGATTGTTGATCGTACCTTCCAATTCAATCATGTGCGATTCAAATTATGCTTGCTTATTGTCTAGGGCTACGTATATCCTCAACATTCTACTGCCCATATCCTCCACTGTTTCAACTTGCTGAATAGTATGGACAGTTCTTGCTTTGTCTTTTCTGTGGGGGCAGTCTCTGTACCTATGATTTCCTTTACAACCCCAACACTCTATAGGTGGAGGCCTTGGCATCTTCTCACTCCCTTCAACCTTACTAGGCTCTTTAAAAGATGACTATCCCCAAGGACTGTTTCTAAGAAAGGAAGGCTTGGTTCCCTTCTGCCTCTGTTCCTTCTTAAATTTCCTCCGATCATCCCAGACCTTCTAAATGATAGGCCTTTCTCCTTGCTGTTCATACAAGCATTTCTCTTTTTTGATGGTCTCTTCCATGGTCTTAGGATCGCAATATTGAATCTTGTCAATCATGGAAGGTGGCAGTCCACTCAGATACCTCTGAATTTTAACAGCTTCGTTCTTGATGAATGGAACATACTTCAGTAGTTCTAGAAAATTTCGTTCATACTCATCAATGGTCATACTACCCAACTTGAGTTCAAAGAACTCCTTCATATTTCTGTCATAGTATATTTTAGTCATGTATTTCTTCTCGAAATACCTCTTAAACTCCTTCCACGTGACCTCTTTCTCTTTGATGTGCTACACCTGTACAAACTGATCCCACCAAATGGATGCTTTTCCTTTCAGTTGGTACATTACAAATCTTCCTTCTGCATGGGCAAAATAATTCTGCAGTTGGAAGTATATCTTCATGCCAAGCAACCAGGTCTCGACATCTTCCTCCTTCTTATGTTCTCCATCGAATGTTGGAGGCTTAATTTTGTTCATCTCTCCTTTCAATTCCTCCTTTCCAGATTTTTGATGTTTTCTGGTAGGGGATGGGCTTGAACTACTGTGTGTCTTCCTGTCAGAATGTCTTTGGGAGYGACTAATATGTTGGCTACCGCTCCTCTAACTTCTTATTCTTTCATGGGTTTTGCGACTATCCGTTGTACTTGAGTCTCTTCCCTTCTCGAGTTTCTTCTCTATTCTTTCCAGGCTCTTCAAAAATTTTAAGTTTAATGCACCCTACCGATCCCTGACTTTCATGAGCTTTCGACTATCAGCTCGGCGAGCCTGGGCCTCTCTTTGAAATCCTTCAATGATTTTCATTATGTGTCCTTCCTTATCCTTCTCTTTTCCATGCCCATTGGAGTTCGATCCTTCGATTCCCAGGTTAACATCCTTTCCTTCCTGTTCATCTTCTATTTTGGGGGTAATCTACACCTTTCCCCACTCCATACTCAGTCATTGGTTAACTGGAGTCCTGACCTCCGTTGAACTCTACACACGCACTGTGCAAATAAAATCATAGTTTATTAGGACATTAAACCTTTAGGAACAATCTTCAACATTTATAACTAATACCAACAAGAACAAAAGACATTTCGATTCCAATGGGTTTTTTGAGCTCTCGTTCGGCTCTGCAATTTTTGTGTTTTCGAAGCTTTCATTTTCGACACTTCGGGATTTCAGAACTTCGGGTTTTTGTACCTAAGGAATTTGGGTTTCGGGATTTCAGAGTCTCGGTACTAGAGACCTCCCATTTAACTCTCCTTTCCAACCCCTGACTTCTGAAATTCTATTTTACCTTATTCTTCGGGTCTACAACACAGCTATCGCCCTTTACCAAAGTGGTGCATGGCACGTTTCGGAGGATCCTCATCACATTATGTGACATCATTAGGGTCCCACCACTCTCGCTTCTCTTTTCAACCCTCTGACATGTGGTACATCTCCATGTGTCCACATCCATTCCTAGAAAAATACAACGGTCAGATCTTTCTCACATCGGACGGTCGTTAAAGACCCGGAGATTCCCCAAAGGAATATCGTCCGTTCATCAGGACTTAGCCACATGCTAACGTCTCAACAGTATGGTTGGGATTTATCACGATGAGAGTCCGAGTTCTTTGTCAATGGAACTCCCGAATCCCCGATTTTCCGAAATGAGTAATCTCTCAACACATGGCCATCTCAAATCAGACGGCCCACGACTGCTCCAGGGTTTCCACCATGGAAAGTCCCGATCCTTTCGGGGTTTTGGGCTTCCAAACTTCGTTGCACTCTAACTCCCGTTAGCCCTTCGGGCTAGACTCATGGTTCACACGAACTCCCCTTATATGACCACAATCATACCTCCTATCGGGGTTTCGAACTTTCCAATGCTGAAACACATATGTCCTCAGGATTCGTGAAACACCGAACCCCGATATGCCAATGGCCTCCTGATATCGCCCACATGTCCCAACAGATGGATGGCTCAGATCGTTCCCAGGACTTTTACCATGAAAATTCTCGACCTCCTTCGTGACTCCCGATATCGCGATTCCCGATTTCCCGAAATGGGAAATCTCACGACACGTGTCCTCTGTCTTTTGGACGGTCTAGATCTATTTCAGAGATTTTGCCCCTAGTCTCTGAGGTTTAAACTTTGAACATCTCCCAACAGATCCAATGACTAATGGGCTTTCTGGCCGATATCTGACGGATCAGACGGTTCCTAACCAATTCGGTATTTCGTGTATCGCGATATCCACATTCCTGTGTATTTCAAAAGGAATTTTAATCCCTA
>SNQJ01S0023063.1:12951-36811 GCA_010110895.2 Picea sitchensis
TATGGAATGCTATGGATTGTTTAATTATAGCAGTAATGATATGTTTTACTCTGAGTTAAATGTGTTTATTTGTTTAAATGCATGGGATATATGATATTTGTATGAGCTTTGTACAAATGGTGTGTACAAATGGGTATCAGAGCATGAGTAAGCCCCGAGTTCTGAAATGGGTGTGCTACAATAGTGAACTATTCCAATTTAACTAAGGGTTTCATGTGTATTTTGAATAAGGATACTCCATTTATACGGGATGAGTGAGCCCAAGAATCCTTCTATGCTCTTAAGAAATCATGTTTATCGGAGCCCCTGCTAATGCCTCCATACTACAGTAGAGATTATTTTCTTTAAATCACCACGTTCGAAGGGATGGTTAGTATGGTTCTAGATTAGGAGGACAATGAACTCCATGAGCACATTGTCTACTATATGACTCGAAACTTAGTCGATCCTGAACTTAAATACTCTCATGTACAAAAACTAGCCTTAGCCACCTACATGCAGTTCAAAGATTATGAAATTATATATTACTTTCCAAAATGGCTATAGTTTCAAATACTAATCCATTTCAATATGTCCTTATCAGGCGTATCATAGGGGGGAAATAGAACAATTAGATTTTATTTTGCAAGAATTTGATCTCAATTTTGCTTCGGCGAAGTCTAAGAAATCACTAATTTTTGTCAAGTTGATATCAGACTTCCCTCGACTAGATGAGGAAATTTTTCATGAAGATACGTTCGCGGATGAACATATCTTCCTTATCTCATCTTCGGACCCCTATTATGGAAACATTCTAATTTATCTTCAAACCTTGAAGCTATCCCAGCATATGTCGAGAGACGATCGACGACGTATATGTCATCAGGCTAAACATTGCCTTATCATTGACGACACTTTATATCATTGGGGAGTAGATAATATTTTGCATCATTTTTTTACTCACGAGGAAGCTGAGTCAATTCTCAATGACTATAAAAATGGGGTTTGTGGTGGTCATCTATCCGGGCTTGCGAAAACCCAAAAACTATTGTGAGCCGGTTTTTCTTGGTCGTCAATTTTTAAATATTGTGTTGAAGTGGTCAAGAATTGTCACCCTTGCCAAGTGTTCTCTTGGAAAATGCGCTCGCACCTGGCCTCACTTCACCCAATCATCATCGTCGGTCCCTTCACCAATTGGGGGGGTATATTTTATAGACTGTAACCCATCTTCAGCTGGGGGGAATCAACATATCATTGTGGCAGTGGATTACTTCACCAAATGGGCAGAGACCATGCCTACCATTAAATATGATGGTAAGGCTACAATATTCTTCATATTCAACCAAATTGTAGCCTGGTTCAGAATCCCAAAGGAGATTGTCACTAATCATGGCATTCACTTTCAGAATGAAATGATGAAGGAATTAGCATCAAAACTAGGGTTTAAGCATGGTCATTCTTCCCCTTATTATCCCCGGGAAAATGGACAAGTAGAGGTAGTGGATAAATATCTCAATACCATCTTGCAAAAAACTATCATCTATAGTAAATATGAATGGAATCTGATGCTTTACCCAACACTTTGGGAATATTGAACCTGGGTAAAGGCTTCCACCTATTTTTTCCTTTTTATTTAGTACATGGCATGGAGTAAATTCTTTCGATTGAATGCAAAATCTTTTTCATCAAACAGGCAATTGAGATCCTACCTGACACATCCAATCTTGAAGAACACCTTGTGCACCTAGAGCATCTCGATGAGAAGCGTCAAGATGCATCTACGACTATCGAAGAAAATAAACTATGTGCTAAGGTTATGTATGATAGGTACGTCTGTCCTCGAAAGTACGTTGAGGGTGACTTGGTTCTCTTGTATGACCAAGCCAAAGAACCATTGGGGGCAGGAAAGTTCAACCCCATGTGGCACGGTCCTTATATCGTGTGATGTTGTTTAGAGAAAGGAGCCTATGAATTGGAATATTATGAATGGAATATGTTGGAAGAGTCTAGAAATGGGCTCTACCTTAAAAGATATTATGCTTGAGACTTCAAGTTTGGGCATGACCTTCTATATACTAGTGTATATTAGTGTTTATATATCCTTTCCTTCATTTCATTGGCTTGCTTATCAAGTTTTCCCTTGGTTGAAAGATGTCAATGGATCCTTCAGTTTACCTAGGATTTGCAGAAGGTGCCAATCATCATACATGGAACATGTCTTCCACTTCTTGGGTCATTTATTCACCCAAGGGCCAACTGGCATCTTCAGGTGGCATTTGTTTGGAGCCATCAATGAATAATGTGGTTGAGTATAGCATCGTTATAGAGATATTATGTGAAGCCATTTCACATGGTGTTCTATCTTTAGAGGTTCACCTAGATTCCCAGTTAGTCGTATGTCAGTTAAACAACAGTTACCATGTGTGAGACCCTACTCTACTCTGACGATTCTTATGGGTACGACTTTTGGAATGATACATTGATTTTCTTACTTATAATCACATACCTAGAAGTTCTAATCATGTATCTGATGCGTATGTTAATTATTTTTTATATTGTAATTTGTCACATAACTAAGTAAAGAAAACACATTCATGCATGTACACATTGTAACATATATAAGTAAATCCGAACACCAAATTTTTTTATATTTGATCATTTCAAAAAATATGGTGTCATAGTACAAAATGGGGATCACACCCTCAAAATACATATATGTTTGGTATAGATATGACCATGGAATCTACGCCTGTGGTGGTGTATGCGTATCATGATATCACACTATGGAGTTCGTGAGACACTATAAGAGTCGCACCCATGCATAGGGCACACCTGCCACCTGCCACTACATAGCCTCTAGCAGATCCTCCACTTGAACCTTAAGAATCTTGTGCATCAATCGAAATAGGTTCCCCTACACATTCTACAACACTCTATCTGCATCTCCTCCTGCATGGTCATCTCCCCGGCTCCTCCACCGATGTAATGGGAATCCATCTGGTCATCGTGGACCTACATCTACATGAAAAATAAATAGTTAACACTTGATACCACAAAAAAATATTTGTGGTTTTTTATTCTTTTAGAAAAAACACAAAAAAATGAAATATATAAAAGACATTTCTTACCAATATCACCATAGGCGGAACCTAGTGGAAAAGGAATATCTAAATCCCCTATGTAGTTGATCCTGGCATAAGGATAGTCGTCAATGTTTATAACATGTCAACGCCACCCAAAAAAGAACTCATCATTATAGGGGGTTGGAACCCTACCACCTCCTAGCCACCTCATCACATCAGTCCACCGTGACATGGCTAGATCACGTGGTCCATGTGGAATAATATCTACTCTAGGTATCAATCCTAGAACCTGCTCAAAGAAAAAACTACATGTAATGGATGCAAATATGAAATTTCTCTTTCTCCCTTGTTTTCAATCCGTCAACTATCTCTTCATGCTAGCCAACAATGAGGTACACCAACCATAAATAGTGGGTTGTAAACACTCCACCGCATAAAACATGAGTGTACTTGAGGCCTAGTGCAATGAGGCCAACCCCAAGATCTGTGTAAGAACAAGTATGACGATATTTAATCTCAAGTTCTCGATAGCCCTGATTGGGAGTTGTATCCCTACTTTATCTGTTCTTGCAACATAGTGGGTGGCAATGTACTCTTCCATAGTTGTACCACCTCCATCCCCCCAGGTCTTGAGATTCACCACCTCACCCTGTCAAGACAGTCTTGTGATAAAATATATGTTGTCCACTTCACTCCTAAATGGTTTCCCATCGATATTGAAGGCCTCTATCTTTAGATCCTAGTAGTTTACGAGCATCTAGAGTATCCTCACTTGAGATCTCATTCCTTTGAGAGTCTAAATATTATAAAGGACACATCTTTTTAAATCTTGTTGGGCCATCTATCTCTTCATTCTCCCTCTCCCTCCATTCAATAACCATCCTGGAAAGGAAAAGTCATTTTTAGACAAATATTGTCAAAACATATGTTCATGGATTTGTTTGTGGGCTAGCATGCTAACAATCACGTATGGGGCCGTGTTGGAGTAGGGGAAGACCCAGGGTTCAATGCTACAATAACACACCAAAAAAACCCTAACTATCGTCCCTTTCGGCAACACCTGTGAAGCAGATGAAGTATCACCCGAGGTAGAGGCAGGGGTGGTTGCAAGACTCAGGTGTCTGCAACATTAGTTGGGACATGGATCTATGATTATAATACTTAATACAACTCTTAGAACTGCCAATTCCTTAATATGTAATCACTATTCACGTCACTGATACAACAGAGCTTTGCAGTATTCACACTAATCTACTGTATTCAAGCACTTAGCATATACAAGTGGATCAGAATGAGCATATCAAGCACTAAGCATGAATATCTAGATCAGATATAACATTCTCATACATAATAAGAACCAAGCATGAATAGATCTACCTAAATATATCAGATCACTTAGCATATAACATATGAACACATCAATACAAAACACAAAGCACATAAAATAGTGTTTACATGGTTCACCCCCACCCTGGGGCTACATCCACCAAATCTTCTTCTTTATAGTCTTCAGTCAATTGATTACAAGCATAGAGCCTCAAAACCCTTACTCCACACAAGATATAATATCTACGCAGCTCGCTAGATCCATATTCCTTGCATTATAGCAATAATCCTCATATCATATCACACAGGGACTTGCACTCAGCTCTACAAGTCTTACACAGAATGCACAAAGCCTTGATCACACAGATCCAACTCTTGGCACTTAGCCTACATAACATAGATATATCATCCACTACTTCTCTATATGGCCTAGACATCTATATATACATACAAAATAGGCCTAAACATGGGTAAACCCATGGGCCAACATCCCCTTCCCATTACATATTCCCAAAAACCCAAAAATGGGCCCAAAAAGGGGGTCGAGATCCCATGATCTCCTCTTCATCTTTTGTTCATCCTTCAACATGCTATCGAAGTCTCAAAATAGGTCGACATTACCAAGAAACTCCCAAAACTTGGTCAAGGGCCAACAATCGCCCAACACTCACCTCTGACTCATCCCGAGTCACTCTGGTCTGACCAATTCTGCCTCGAGCTTGGCTCGAGCTACTTCAACTTGCTGATTTATTGTGGCCTCTTGTTTAGTGAACTCATGGATCACTGCTTCATTCATTGGTCCTTCTAGGCACTGTTATGTTGTGAGGATGACCTGTTCTAGTTTTGCGCAGGTTGAAGTCATTGAGTGACTTCCATCAATTTTCTTTGAAGCATACGGATCTGCTGCTGAGTTGTATGTTTTTCATGAGACCTCTTCATTATGTCTATAGCTAACAGGGCCTTCAACTGCACCTGTAGTGTATCTGCATATTGCTTCGCTTCTTCGAGCTGCAACTATAATGCCTGTAACTCAGGATTCTCAATGAGGTTTTCATATGTTTGAGCGCTCTGGTTACTCAACTGCTTGCACTCCAAGGCAAGAGATTTTAATCTATCAACTGTGTTGCAGCCAGTGGCTTCCCTTTGGTCTCGTACATCTTGAGGGGTCTTGGGMACAGTGCAGATCTCCAATTYTGCTATGCGTTGCTAGAGATGTTGGATTACATCTTCGAGTTGTGCCACATGTTTTGGAACTTGTTCTTCAGCCTTTACTTCAATGACTATCACAGAGCGAAGTGCTCTGTGAACCATTTCCTTAATTTCGAGTTGCTCCACAAGCAACTGTTCATTTTCTCTATGTAGCTGGGATTTTTCTTCATCGAACCTCCCTTGCAGAGTAAAATTCTTGCGTTCGACAGTACTGCACCACTCTATAAGATCTTCCTATGCTTGCACCAAAGCCTGGGTGGCTTGTGCTGTCTCCTCTTGTGCTCATCGAAGGCGATCTTCGACTGTACCAGCGATCCGGTGGAGTTGGGCTGGCTCATCTCCTATTTTTGGTGTTCCTACTGATAGAGGGGCAGTAGAAACTGCACGGTGGGACTGTAGTGCCTGCTACACTTCTTGAAGTTAAACCTTGATCCGACTAAACACCTCCTCCTTCTTAGCTTCTTGCTTCTCTATTATCTCCAGTGAAGCATCGTTCAGTGCTGCGACGATGAAGTCGAACTCATCTGAGGTGAGGCTGGTCTCAAACTTAGTCCTGGTTACTTTCAATTTCTTCCTTGAGGAAGGTTTCGGAGGGGAAACCTTCCTTTTCTTTGAGGGGTCCTCCTTGTATCTAGGCGGTGTAACCTCTCCTTTCTTCTGTTCAAATTTTGCATCATCTATCTCTTCGTCATCAACTCCTTTCTCAGGTGAGATAGAAGAAGTCTTCGCCGAGGTACTGTGGACATCTTGGGCTTCTTCATTTTTCTTGGTCTTGTTCGGTCCAGGTGTATTGTGTGCTACTTTTGGACTGTCGATATCAAATAGCTTTGCGGGGTCTGCTGAAACAAGGAGGTTTGTCGACCATTCCTTGGTAATCTCTTATAAGTCTACCTTTGTCATCTTGTAGTATGACTGTATCTATTGTTTATTCTCATCAGCGCGCATTGTGATATAGATGAAATGGTGGTCCATGTTGAATTTCACCAAGGGTCTAAACCTGTGGAGTGTGTTCGGGGTTATATGAGGCTCGGACTGGATAGCGGTCTTCAGCTGGATGTAATAAGTGTGGAAGACAACATTTTTTTTCCACTTCTTGTTCATGTCACTGGAGTACCACAGTGTACTGAACTTCGTGGCCAGTGGTTCAAAGGACTCGATGTCAAGGAAGTTTGCACCTTCCATCATTTCCCATGTGATGAACACAATTAAGATGATAAGCCAACTAAATTGGAACTCATATCCTTGGTCTTGCGCTTCCCTACAGTCCAGTTCTAACTGGTTCACCAAGTACTTCACCCAATTCATGTGTAGGCCCTTCGCACACTTCCCTGCGAGGTCGACTACAAATCCGATTACTTGGGTGGGCCGGTTCTTGCGAACTAATTTCTCTGCGATCAGTTGACAGGCTAGGCACACTGTGCCACTCTAGATAGAGGCTACCTTGTATCCTTGCATGCCCTTATCTACATCTCCATAAGTATCCTTTATCCTCTAGGTGAGAGCGCGATCCGCGGTCTTTCCGGGGTAGAAATCCTATGGGTCGGAGCCTTGCATGCTTAGCCCTGTGATCTGATTGATCAATGTTGGATCCATTGAGATGCAGTGGTTCAACCAAAAATAACCTCCATGATAGAAAGATAGTAGTAATTTGATGCATGCGTTCACCTCCTGGTGTCGCCCAAAGTGCGGAATCTTCATAACATTCAGTAGGGTGGATTGTGCGAGGTTCTGGGTCCATGACTGAGGGGTAATATTTGAGTTCTTTCCTTTTGTTCTCGTCAGATACTTATGTGGGGCGAGCATGTTGTAAACCTTCCTGTTGCAGAAGTTGAAGTTGCTAAACTTCAACACCGCGAGCTTATCCTGGTCATCATGAACTACGCACACCTCTTTCGGAAGGTACGCAGTGACCAATGCATATTCAAAGTCTCTGGGAACACTGTCTCGGTTTATTGCACTGCTCAAAGGTGGTAGATAAGCAGGTAGGATGCTCGAAATCATATTAGCATTCACTAATTCATCCTTGTGCTTATTTCTCCTTTCATAGGACTATCCATCTCTATGGGCAGTGGATGGAGAGGATGACAGTCCTCTCATCGATGATTCTTGTATACCTATAGACACTCCTCTTTTCGACATGACTCTCTCTATCATCAATTCAAGGAGAAATTTTGTCACTGATTCTTCAACTGCGGTGAGCTCATCATACATACGTGCTCGGGATTAAAAATATCAAGGTCACGATGGAATTATACACTACACTATAATAATAGCAAGGGAACAATGATCACTGTATGCAATTCGTTCAGTCTACAGGCTTCAAATTCTCAGTTGGCAAAATTTTTCTCTATGTATGGTGTGACGGGATAAGTAGGAAACTCGAAAATGGTTCGTGTGCAATGGTTATGATCCCCTATTAACTCTTGTTTGATCCGTTATGGCGCGGTCCAATGGTCTGCTGACGAACCTTTATTTATTTTATGTCCGTTCAGAGTGGAAGTCAAACGAATATGTTGACCCGAACAACTATATTGCTTCACCATGGAGAAGTTCCATGTGTCACTATTCTGATATCCTGACAAAGCTCCAATTTTTTTAATTTTCTTTCTGCGAAGTTCCCTCTGGGATATTTTGTAACTTTTCAATCTTATCCCTCTTCTTACTTAGCTTTCTAGCCTTCTTTCCAGTGAGTTTCATCTCGGTAGTCTCTTTTCCATTTTGATTCTTATCATCTTTTAACATAATCACTACGCGTTGTTGAGATTCTTTCCTAGGATTCAGGGGTAATACCTCTTTTGGAGTAAGTAATTCAGTCTTTTGTGGGTCTCCTAATGTTCTTGCAACTTCGACATCAATGTTTCTAGTGAAAAATAGCTTTGATATGTTCTCATGTTCTTCAATCAATTGTGTGATCCTTCTAGCCATGAAATCTTTTAAGTCTTGTTTCTTCTTCTCTGAGGCTTCTTCTTCTTCCTTTTGTCTGGATTGATCTATGTAAATCCAAGTTTTTCCTATTAACATGGTAAATGGGGTGATGTCTTCAATAAACTTAATAATCTCAAAATCTTCCTCTATCGAAGTTCCATTAACGTTCATAGGTATCTGAGCGAGCTTCCCACATAAGTTTACCAACTTTCCTCTAAATAGTCCTATTCCTCCTAATGAAGGGATCATAGTAGGATTTCCTATAGCTTACCAAGTTATTTCTATCATGATATTCACTTATGTGTCCTCATCTAGAACATAGTCAATGTCGAAGTCCCCTATTCTTGCTTCAAGGCACTCCTTGTCTTTAAAACTCTCTGATAGTATAACATGTCGATGGTCATCCAAGGTGTATTTCATATATAGTAATGCCTTCTTTGATTCTTTCTGGGGTTCTGCTATAGCTTTAGTTTATGGATCTAGATTAGGGTTTGCTTTTCTTGTGTTCATACTTTCAAGCTTAGAAATCATTCTGGGGAAATCCAACACTTCATGGTCCATAGCCTTATAGCAAAGACAACTAGGTCTTCTTCCAGGGAATTCCTTATCAAGATGTCCTGGTGTTCTGCAACTATAACAGAGGGTCAATCCTCTCTTTATTTTAAAGGATCCCCAGCTTCTCATGTACTGCGTGCTAAGATTATATGAGCTAACCTGCAACAATTTCTTTCTTGGATCCTTCATCCATTTGTTAGTCCAAACATATTTTCTATGCATAGGTATAACATATCTTTCATGATTCTTATCAGATCTATTCATATCAAACCTTGTTTCATCTATTAGTGCCCTAGTTTTTAAGTTAGGACAGAATCTATCAATCATACCTATATACATACTCTAGAAACGAAATATTTCACTTATCTTACTTTTACAGAGCACAAAGCTTTCAGATCTAAAACTTTTAAACTATTCTTACCTTTATCAAAGCACAGAGCTTACAGATCTTAAACTTTTTAACTATTCTTACCTTTATCAGAGCACAGAGATTATATATCTTACCTCTTTTAATCAGAAATCCTTACTTTTACCTTTTTTAGAGTGCCAAGCATTCAGATTTTGCTTCTCTCCTTCAGATCTGATCTTCTTTCTTTATATTGGTCTTCTTTCTTTTAGATCTGAACTTCTTTCTTTAGCACAGATATTTGTAAGTGAAGTAGAATAATGCGCACTAGGGAAACATATCTACGCACTGAGATTTCACAGTTTCATGATGGATCTCTGCACAAATCTTCTTCTTTCTCGGTTCTCAGCAATCACAGTTTCAGTTCCTGGAAACGGAACCATTTGTTGGCACAGGGGCAGACCCAGGGTTCAACACTACAACAGTGCACCAACAAAACCCTAACTACCGGCCCTTTCGGTAACACCTGTGAAGTAGATGAATTCTCACCCAAGGTAGAGGCATGTTTGGTTGCAAGACTCGGGTGTCTGCAACCTTAGCTCAGACATAGATATGTGATTATAATACTTAATATATCTCTTAGCACCGTCAGTTCCTTAATATGTAATCACTATTCACTTCGTTGATACAACAGATCTACCTAAATATTAATGATACTATTCACTTAATATGTAAGCACCAAGCATGAATAGATCTACCTAAACATATCAGAGCACTTAGCATATAACATATGAACACATCAAGACAAATCATGAATCACATAACATAGTGTTTACATGGTTCACCCCCACCCTGGGGCTACGTCCACCAACTCTTCTTCTTTATAGTCTTCAGTCAATCGGTTACAAGCACATAGCCTCAAAACCCTTACTCTACACAGGGAAAAAGATCTGCGCAGCTCGCTAGATCCCTCTTCCTTGAGTTACAACACTAAGCCTCCTATCATATCGCACAAGGAATTGCACTCAGCTCTACAAGTCTTACACAGAATGCACAAAGCCTTGATCACACAGATCCAACTCTTGGAATTTAGCCTACATCACATAGATATATCATCCACTACTTCTCTATATGGCCTAGACATCTATATATACATACAAAATATGCCTAAACATGGGTAAACCCATGGGCCAACATCCCCTTCTCGTTACATATTCCCAAAAACCCAAAAAGGGGGCCGAGATCCCGTGATCTCTTCTTCGTCTTGCGCTCCTCCTTCGACAGGCTATAGAAGTCTAAAAATAGGTCGACATGACCAAGAAACTCACAAAACTTGGTCAAGGGCCAACAGGTCGCATATATGCAGGAAGGATTTTCTTTTCCTTCTTACATGGAGGCATGTACGTGACCCGATGAACTGTCAAACATGTACACCCTATTTTACTTTGTGTGCCCTCTAAAACTCAAAAAATGAGGACTAAATTTAAATTTCAAACCACTAAAAATGAAGAAGAGGGGATTGGCACTTACTTGGTCTAGGAGGTTTCTAATTCCATTGATCGTAGCTCTTGTAATAGACACTTGAAGATCATGCGGAAAATGTCCTAAAATGCACTATGTGGGTGAAAAAACTCAAATGGTATGGTAAAATGGTCTATTTTTACTATTAGTAAAAAAAAATTACCCACTTCATATAGTTTGTGCTGATTTTTGACCTTATGGACTAAAAGTACAGTGGAAAGAGTTGGTTTTGGTGGTTTTGTCCAGGATTTTTTACAGTTTCTAGCATCATACTACATGTTCGTGCCTTCGGCGGGTACTTTATTTCACCATCATATAGGATAAGTTGTCACTCCATTTTGCATTCTTGCATTGTCCTATGACTTTGATCCATATACCTTAGGAATGAACCCATTTATTAGTGACACATAACCTTCTTACTGCTACTAGAAGAGTCATTGTTAAGTGGTAGAGGCCTACCAAACATGGGTGACCTAGTTAGAACCTTTGTGTCATTTAGTGGCCATGTAGAATTTATTCCATAGGATAGGGAGTTCATTATAGTTTTGATATGACTATGTGTTCAAACCTCATATTATTACTCACAAGCATTCTAATCCTTTCCTATGGGACTCCCTCCGAGTCTTGTTTAAGCTCTTTTCCGACTCTCTAAAAAAGAAAAAATATTTCTGAGTGAACTTGTCTTTTTCACACTCATTAAATGGATTTGAAAGGAAGTCTATTTGGTGTAAGTTTAACCCTTTTCCAGACCAAGTAGACTACTTATGAAAAAGGAACACTCTAGTCAACATTGGCTAGAATATTTCTCATGGGTATTATTTTATACCTTTTTGTGCCTAGGGGAGTAAATCTATGAAAAATGGCATTCTTTGGAGTTAAGATGTAATCACATTCCATCCTCCTTCTTGCAATATTGAGCCTATTTTCGGTTCCCACTTTCTAGTTGTAAGCCTCTTACCTCATCAATTTGCATCACTAGCCAAGCAAAAAAAAATGATATCCTTTGCAGCTTGATACCCTATACCCTAAGAGGAAACATTCCCCCGAGTGTCCATGCCCTGCATGCACTTCCTTTCATTGAGCATAGGTATGTTCCACTTTTTGGACCTAGTTTCTTACTCACGACACGTGTTTCCTCTCTTGTATCATAGCATTTCTTTGCCTATGAAAAAACAAAAAATACAGGCAGGAAAAAAATATTATCTCATATAGAAAACAGTCATGTCTCCTTTGAACATAGCACAACATTTTGAGTCCACTGTCATCCAAAGTTTGGGTTTAGCATGACCTTAGGAAGTTGAGCTCGTTACTTATAGTTTACTCCTCCAACTGGTTATTCTTCGAGTCCCTATGGAGAGTTTTTTTATTCCTCCTGCATCATGAAGTTTCATCATCAATTCTATGTTTCCTGAGTTATCCATATGTCTCAAGCTCTTGTTCAAAGGAAGTATATAATCCTGTCTTGGTTGTTTCTCATAACTCTTGACTTTACATGCTGGCCATACCCTCAATGTGTCTCAGATTCACATGAAGTTGTAGTCTCACCATGCACCCTGGTCTACTTTCATTATGGGTAGGTAACCTTGAACCCAACATTTGACATCTCCTTATTGATAGTTGACTGGGCAGTTTCCCTTGTGTTCGACAAAAATAAATTTATTCACACATTGGGATTCATGTAGTTTCTTGGATTCCATTGGCCTTATTGATGGTTTCCTCTCCTTTGTCGGAAATCTTCCTTATTGGTTGTTATTCAGAGAGTTTATTTTGTGCACTACTTGTTGTTACACATCAAAATTACTCACTCTAATGATGACCTACTATCGTCATTACAAGTGTCGCAAGTGTCGCACTTTGGCCACAAATGTCGCAAACATCACAAGTGTCACAAATATCATACTGTCATATTTCCTATGTCGTATCTCGAATGACATCACAAGAACACTTGAGACATCCTCATAGATTGGTTAAAATAAGGATATGTCATTTGATGAAGAGTAGAAATATTTTTCCTTGAGAAAGACCACTTGAAAATCATTTTTGAATGGCAGTGCTCCCTTACCCACTGGCAGGGATCGCTAGAGCTCCTTACCTTCCTTTGGGGGAGTGTTGCAATTCTCTGTGCACCATTCTAGGGGAGTGTTTTGTTGTTGAGGAAATCATGGGAAGATCCCTCTTATCTCTGAAGTCAGTTTAATTCGAATCTGAGTTCAAGGTTGGATCTTAGGGAGGATCCACAACTGATGGAGAAATATCCTCAACCTATCCCAAGAATCTCTAAGGTGGTTGGGCCTATCGAATGCTATATAAGGAGGCCTCCTCATGGTGAAATGGAGAGACATTGAAGGCATCAAACTTATGATCTCATAAGCGAGAATAATCAGTGAAAGTATAGTCATTCTAATTGTGGAACTTTTGAGCAAAGGTTTGGACAAAGAGAGCTTGGTGGGTTGTTGCATCTACATCTACAGTTGTAAGAATGTTTCTTTGTTTTCATTAATATATATGTTCTTGGCCTGTTTCCTTCAAGTTTGTGTATGTTTCATGAACTTGTTCCTTTTGATATATCTATTTCGAAGCTAATCATGGTAGAATAGGAAGTATTTTTCGTCGTTGTTGTTCATTGGATTGCAGGACTTTTTGAAGAGCTTGGAGATCAATATCCAGCTAGATCGAGCAAGGAAAAACTTAATTAAAGGTATTTATACTCCTTTCTTCTTATTCCTTGACTATTTTAGCTTCATTAGAAGGAATGTCAGTGTCCAACATTAGCACCTTTCTGTCTTGGTTATAAGGGTCTAGGATCCAAGAGGGAATTCACCTATCCATAGGGAGATTTTCCTGTAATATAAATTGGTGACTCCATTGGGGACCGAAGCTTTCAGTTTTGGTTTCCTTCCTTGGTATTGTTTTTGGAATTTTTCTCACATTTATATCCCATTCACTGTATGTTTCTGGTTCTTAGATGTGTTGTTGGTTTTTGAATTCATCCCATACACACTGAATTTCAGAATTTTCTTGAGTTTTTGTTATTTCTGGGAAAGTTTCCCTTTTTCTCAGAGGCTAGCGCTCCCCTACTTTTACATCCAGAGCGCTCGCACTCCCTTGCAGGCTCCCATAGAGCGTTGGTCTTTTTCTGCTAAAAACTCTTTTTGGAATCCATCTCTGAGTGTAGTTTTTGTTGATTTATCTGCTCAGGACTGTTACTATCTCGGTGTGTCTTTGGTTTAACCTCCAACCATTTGTTTTCTAAGAATTTATGATGTTTTGTTTGGATTTTTGGCATCTCTCTTCCTTGCTTTCAGTCACTCTTCTTCTTTGATATTTAGAGTCGATCTATTTCTTTCTCATTTATCTGATTGTATGAAAGTTGTTGTAAGGAAATTCAGAAATCTATGCACTGTTCACTTTGATCTTTGAGGCCATTTCTCCCAAGCAATTCTTCATGTTTGAGTTTTTGGTTCTCTTTTTTCAAATTTGGTTTTCTTTTTGTTTCTTGTTTGATCCCAATGAGAGTGTGTTTTTGTTTATGTGAAGTTTGCTTCCCATTTCTTAAATCTCACAGATATTCAAGTCGGATTGACATAGGAAGCTTTACATCAAGTTGATTATCATTCACATTTAAAACAAAAGGATATATTTTCACGATTGGTTTTTGGATATTAGAACCATTTTATAAATATTTTAACATTACATTGAATTCTTGATTGAGAACAATTGCATGAGGTTACTGCATCTTAGTGTTTGATAGTGAAAGAAAAATTCCTTCTCCTTCCCTTAAATAGACATTCATTGAAAGAAAAGACTACTTATCATTTCTTATGCATTTTTTGGGAATTGAGTCATAATATCATTAGTTTCACTCTCATACACCTCTGAGTAAAAAACAACACAAAATCAACACTAATTAAAATTGATCTAGAACATTTTTTTTTTAGAATCCTCCACCAACATTAGACTAGGATTAGAGATTTGGATTAGAATGTGAGTACAACTCTCCAAAGCATTCAAAACAAACATTAGAATCTTTCGATATGGAGAGAAAATCCAATTTTCATATAAGTTTTATGGGATCCCCCTCTCACACAGGGGGTACGCACGAGGTCGCGTTTGGAAGAGTTATAGAGATTATCCCTTTGTGTTTCAAACGTTCGTAGTAGTTAGTTCGTATATTGGGGGTTCTTCTTGAGATTCAGTTGTCTTCATTTGGTCTCAGTGTGTTGACGGACGAAATTGACCGCTCGTCAACTGGAAGAGTGAGTCCGGTCCAGGGTTGTCTAATTAACCCAAGTCGTTTGGATTGACTCACCCTGACGGGTTTAATGGCTCCGTTGGCCAATCTAAAGTCCTAAGGGAAGCGAAAAACAACTAAAAGAAATATGATAACTTACTAAATAGTAATCACTGAAATATATATGTACATCTAAATATATATATATACAATTTATCTAAGCAATAGTTATATAATAGTTCTATTTATCATATATACAAAATATACAAATCACGAGTTTTAATCTAAACTCATAAAAATCGAATGTAAATTGGTTCTTTTAACAACAATAATAAAGTAGGTGAAAATACTATTTATTTTTTATTTGTTTTCTTGTATGTATACATTCATAAAATCAAATATTAAACTACTTAATTAAACAGAAAGATATAGATAGTGGAAATCATTCTATATATAATAACTTCTATAATAAGCAAGCAAACGAAATAAAATAACAGACTAACCTATTAATGCATCCAATGTCTGTACAATAGAGAATATCCAACCTCCTTTATCCGAGAAGTAAACCTGCAACGAATCTTAAGATTGCTCCGAATAAATGTGAAACAATATGCTGGAGGTTGAGTTTTGATAACAAAACATATAATGGACACAGTCACAGTGATCTTATGATTTACAATTAACTACAATGAGATAAGTCTCCTTGTAAGAACTTGTATTTAAACATTCAACGGAAAATTAGAGATAAATCTCATAAAATGAATTGAATTGATGATCACCCTGTATTATATCTAAAACATAACATATGGACAACGTTTAAAAAATAACGAATTATATGAAGTTCTAATAAATCATGAAGACAAAGGCTATCATCATCTATTATCACATTGAAATAAACAGAACTTAGACTAAAACATGATACACAAAAGCTAAAGCTGTAATATGCAATATGTTTCATTCAAGTCTATGTGTAATTGTCCATACTCCAGTCTCAGGATGAGATGATCAACTGTTTACAAAATGAGAGGTTTATAAAGGCCTCAGGAAAGACAATTGTTTATGTTCCTGAGATCAAATATTTGTTTCAAAAATAAAGGGGGATGCAACCACCCTGATCCTATTAAATCCTTAAAAACTAACAACTGTTCATTTATGTTCATTCAAAATACATCATAGATATGACTGGAAGGTCTTAAGAGTGCCTCAGATCAATTTTGAAATCATGGACCCCTGAATATCCTGAAAGAAAAGGAAAATAGAAAGATTTCAGATATGTTTTCTGTCATTAATTTACACAATTCGAATTAACATAACTAGCTACAGAATCTTGTGATTTTGTAGCTAGTTATAATAGTAAATGAAATCTCATTTTATTTAATGAATAAAACAAAACTAATTTAATAATGAAATATAGCTTATCCAGCAAACCAAATAATATAACTTAAGAATGAAAACAAACATGCTATTAATCTAAGAGATCATACCTGTAACTATGCAATCAAATCGTATCATGAAACCTTGGAGTTTACAATGGCTGTAGTAGCCTCAATGTTTTTAAATATTACATGACTTGTGGTCTTAATACGTTTTTCTTTCCCTTGGATGACGGATTCAAGCCTGTGGTTTTTGTTTGTTAAAACATCGATCTGCTCTTTTAAAACCTTAACCCATGACTGTAGAAATGGAATATATGTATAATATCTTTCAATCCACGATAAACAGACCTCACACTTTGACTATGTGGCGGTTTCATCAGAACAACCAAAATCATGGACCGGAGAGCCCTCCATATGGATAGTAGATTCATTGCAAAGCTTGACACCAGGAAACTCTGGATTGTCTTTCAAACAGGGAGGCAAATTATCGACAAAGTTATAGGGCCGGTCAGGGTGTGACCCGAATGACAAAGGGTCTTCCTCTGCAAGGAATTTGTCAATTTCAGAGTCTGATCTTTCGTTAACCTCGATCATGCTGATCGTATTTGCATGAGAATTTGTCTTCTTACGAAGACTCCGAGAAATTAGCCTGCCAGCTCTTTTGTTTTTAAAATTGATATCAATATTACTCTTAAATCTCTTTCCTGTAGGTTTCTTTATGTTTTCAACACAATGATTTGGATGTGTAATCTATTGACTGACCTGTTGAATGACATTAGGATCGATCAAGGGTTCATTGTTAGGGGAAGAGACACAAGTATGGCGAGGTGAGAGAGATGTCATCGAGTAATACATAAAACTCATAAGCAGGCACAAATGGTATAAAAATACAAGCCTAAAACACCCCTCACAGGTAACAAATTGCTTTACCACAATGAGCAAATCATGCCACCAAGATTTTAGGAATGAAATTGGCATACCTTTATCACATCTTGTTATTTTCCGAGATGTAAATAGCAGGGTCCAAGGAACTTCTTCCACTTTTGTGTTTTTAAACCATTTTTGACCACTTGCTAGTAACCTTGTGGCTTGACTCAGGAACTCCTCAGTAACCTCCAGTTGCACATCACCAACTTTCGTTCTACAACCATCAAAGGATAAGGTGAATTCTTGGGCAACCTATAAATTAAAACCCTGAAACTTCTTGATGAAAACGAGCCAGCCATTTCTTTCCAAATCTTCTCTAGCATCGTCGTATGAGAGTAGGGTTTGGATGTCGTTTGGTTCAATTCTCACGATAGGAGCCATACTGGACGGGAGGGTAATCAAAAAAACACAGCATATAGGTATATTTGTGAAAACAAAACAAAGCCATAACCCCGAGCCCAACAATGACTGTTGTAAAGATTCATATGATGGGATAGTCATTTAATTAAAATGCATGCAAAGAGGTTTGCGAAACCCGAGGCCATCCCAAGAGATAATGGCATTTTGTAAATCGTATGCCAGCTTTGCATTCAGTACAAGCTAGGACCAAAACATTAAAATGAAAATGAGTGCGCACATCATGAGTTTGATTACAAAGTTTGGGTAAAAATCGAAAAAACAAAAGTTTTTGTCAAAGAAACGTAGCCAAGAATCAAACCAAAACCATACAAAAAATCAAATGGTGGGGGTCTTTTGTTCATAAAACCATCAATCTCTTAAGCATGTTAGGAATTGAAAGGATCAAAAACAAAGAGAGTAACATCTTCATGGCAAGGAATCAAAACTCCATAAAAATTATATGAACAATTTGCCTTCAATGAAATCTTAAAACACAATGGTAATCACAGTCGCAAGTTTTCATGCTTTCAGTCATGAAAACGAAGCATGAATAGGAAAAAGGGAAAAGCGACAACTTGCAACTGTCGTTTCGAAACTTCTCATGAAGAGTAATAAAATTTCATGACCCTATGTAGGCAGCTATGTAGATCATTTAATTGATATAATAAAAGTAACAATTATATTATTGCTGCCAATAATGGTGACATGCTGGGAGAAGCGGTTATCTCTGTTACACGAATGAGTTCAGGTTAGAAAAATATGAAAAACTTCAAATCGAAGAACAACTAAAAACTCATTTGAACATCTCAAATAATCATGACGCAGTCCAGTTTCAGATAACTTTTATTTTTAAAGAAACGAAAACTGGTGACAAACTTGGCAAAAGAAAGCCACGATGTTAAGTTAAAATCTCCAATACTATTGACAGGGCCACTGCTGCTAGCAGGTGTCCATATCCTCGACAGGGATGTCAATTAACCCACTCTAACGTCTGTATCCTATCCAAGAAATTTCAAATGAGAACAAAGAATGCTTATGGCCAACACAAAGTTCATGCCTGAGAATTTTCTTTTACCTAACATTGCTTCACTGCCAGTGGACCTGTTCAGTACCCTGACGAAGTTATCTTGGCGTCATGCATGCATTTACCCACTGCCAGCAGACCTATTCAGTGTCCCGACGGGTTTACAAACACTTCCCACAGCTCTCTGAGAGTTTATTTACATTCTGATATAGTTTTAAAGATATTCAATAAAGCGGGGTGACGCTGAAAATTCCAGTTTTTTAACACAACTTAATATTTCCACAGACCTTTAAATTTTTTTAGCAAACCTTCATCAAGATCTGAAAAATAGTTCATTGATAAAACCAATTTTCAAGGATGGGGAGACGTCATTGAGTTTCTCTCTTAAAGAACAGGGACAGCGTAAAAAGATTTTTAAAGATGGTTGTGAATACTTTCAAGTGCAGATTGAAACTGAGAAAATGCTTTTCAAACAAAAAGTCATCTTTAACAAAGCTACAATTTCAGAGAAATACAACAATTGATGTTCTGACAACTTTTAGCAACTATTTTCGAGGGGGAAGTATTTTGTTTTCTTTTTCTGAGCTAGCCCGTGGTGCAGGCATGTTTGTTTCAAAAATAAATACCGATAAACAGAAATGAAAACAAAAACAAACCAGAAAAGAAAAATAAACAGCAAGGAAAACAAAATAGAAAATATTTACAAAAGGTGTATGGGAGAGTCATCAGGTAAAGTAATTTTTGAGAGCTTGGTCATTCACCGGGAAGGTGTCTGGTTGTCCCTCTAAATTCTGCAGGCAAAAGGAACTGGGACCTATTTTTTCAGCAATTAAAAATGGTCCCAACCACAGGTTTTGAAACTTAGTATGCTCTCCTTTCCCCTCGTTAGGTTTGTCCCAATTAAGGACAAGATCGCCTACCTCAAAATTTCTGTTTGAGGCAGAATTGGAATCAAACCAGTTTTTGACAATGAGTTGATGTTGATCCAACTTTCGTTTTTCTTGAGCCCTTACTTCTTATAACTTCAGGAAAGCGTTAATCTGACTCTCCAAGGGAGGACAGTCTTCTTCTTCCACCTTCTGCGATAACTGCAGCGATGGAAGAAGGACATGTGGTGGAAGAATCGCTTCCCTTCCATAAACGAGAAAAAATGGGGAATTACCAATAGCAGTTTTAGGAGTTACCCTATCAGCCTAGATTGCGTTAAATAGTGCATTATGCCATTTTTTATGGTTTTCGGAGATCGTTCTCTTGATGATTTTGATCAGGTTTTTATTAGTTGATTCTGCCAAACTATTGCCTTGAGGGTAATAGCTAGCATAGTATTTTAATTTTATTCCTTTTTCTAGAGAGAAATCACTCATTTCAAGAGATGAAAAATATGAAGCATTATCAAATACTAGGCATTCAGGAATACCGAAACGAGTGATAATATTTGAATTCAGGAAGGATATTACCTGGTTGGTATTTACAACTTTTAATGGCGCAGCCTTGGACCATCTGGTGAAATAATCTGTGGTTGTTATGATGCATTTATGCTGCTACAAAGATGTAGGGTTGATTGGGCCTATAATATCGAGGCCCCATTACTGAAAAGAGGAGTCTACTGAAACTGGTTACAGTGGGAATGTTGGTTTCTGTACTCGTCCAGATGCCTTTTGACAGATTAGACACTTGCGGCATAAGGAATGGGCGTCTTTGAAAAGAGTAGGCAAGTAATAACCTGCTCTTAATACTTTGTGGGCAGTGGTGTCTCCACAAAAATTCCCACCAGCTTCCCCTGCATGTAATTCCAATAAGACTTTTTCTGCTTCATCTTTTTCAAGACAGGGCATAAGTATTCCATCAAAATTTTGGCGAAACAAAATATCGTTTACCAGCTGAAAAGAAGCAGATTTTAATCTCAGTTCTCTCCTCTTTTTTGGATCAAGGTGACGAGGGGATAATCCATGTATAAGATAAAACTTGATGTCATCATACCAAGGACTAGTAAGGTTTTGTGCACAACAGATTTGATTTTGATCATGCTGATCTTGAATTAATGTATCAGTTTCATTTTGCTATCCTATAGTTGAATCAGCAACCAATTTACATAAACCTTGGCCTCTAACAATCTGTGCTGGGGTAATTTCTATGTCGTATTCTTGTAAGGATGTGACCCATTTTTCCCTTTTTTCACCCAGTTCTTTCTGCACTAACAAATTTCTGACAGCAGGGTAAGGGACAATTATGTTCATCCTAGATTTCAGTAGATAAGATCAAAAGTGTTTTACTACTTTAAAAATAGCATAAGCCTGTTGATCTACTGCTAGGTAATTAAGTTCTTCTCCCTTGAAGGTTGAGTTCATAAAGGCAATTGGGACTTCGTTATTTTCAGCATTTTTTTGGGTTAGGACAGCAACATAAGACCGATCAGAGGCAAATGTGTAGAGGGTGAAGTCTCGCAAAAAATTAGGGCTCATTAGAGAAGGAGCTTCTACTATAGCCTTTTTTATTAAGTCAAAAGCCTTACTTTCTAAAGGTCCCCAATGGTACTGTACATCCTTTTTTATTAAATTTTGTAATTGTCTAACCATTTCTAAAAAGCTGGGGACGAACCTCCTAACAAAGATTATCTGACCTAAGAAAGATTGCATGTAATTTTTGGAAGAGGGAGGGTTAAGTTTTGAAATGACTTGGGTCCTTTCAGGGTCAATAATCATCCCTTCATTTGATACAATGAATCTGAGGAGCTTACCTTGTTCTACCGCAAAGACAGATTTTTTTGGATTTAAAGAAATACCGTATTTACGACATCGTTGTAGAACATATTTTAGATGAGCTAGATGATCTCATTTTTTCTTTGAGAATACAGTGACATCATCTAGATAAACTAATGTAGATTGATTGATTAAGCCACGGAAAGAGATATCCATCGCTCTCTGAAAGGTGGCACCCGCATTTATGAGCCCAAAGGGCATCTTCCTATAAGCGTAGGTGCCCCATGGAGTACAGAAAGTGGTTTTGAGCTGGTCTGGGGGAGACATAAGGACTTGGTTATATCCTGAAAAACCATCCAGTAGCAATAATCTTTCAGAACGAGATACTTGTTGAAGGATCTGTTCCATGGGAGGAACAGGGTAGTTGTATTTATCAGATGCTCGGTTTAAATTTCAAAAATTGACACATAGTCGGATTTCACCACTCTTCTTCGATACAGGGACAAGATTAGAGACCCTGTTGGAGCCGCCCTTGTTTTTACCTTGCACAATTTTCAATTTTTGATACCTGAAATCTAAAGATTGATTTTATTTTTCCTTCCGAGATCTTAAGACTCTGAAATCTTGTCGCCTGGACAGCAATGTTTTCTACTTTCAAAAAAAATCCATTTTCGCGAGTATGTTCGCTCTTTTGTTTCATTTCGGGGTCTCGCGGGTCGGATACTTTAAACCTTGAGTTCATACATCCCGAGTCACGAAACGGCGAAATCGTTTTCAATTTCCGCCCAAGACATTAACTAGTGTAAATCTTGTAACTCATGAGTGGACGTTGTCAGGAGTTCGCGTCTCAGCATTCGTCAAACCCAAGTTTTTGTTCTTACAGCCCCGAGATCCAAGAACGCGATAATTCTTGTGATAACCTTGGTGAAGGATTAAAGGTCAAAAAAAAAACTAACCATGGTTAAATTTGGTTCTCGGCACTTCGCCACTCGTCACTTTCTTTCATAAAGTTAAGGCGCCTAAAATCCCGACTCACGAGGTTGCGACATGATTATAGCAAGATTAATTAGTAACCTAATCTAAGATTTTCTTCCCATAATCTGAGCCTTAATTATCGCTACATCGCGGTATCGCGACTCGGCATACCATTCTCCCAAAAATCTGTCTTCGAAGTTCCGAGTCACGATATGGAGAATAAATTAATTATATAATTAAGGATGCTCCAAATCACAATTACTGTTAATTAAGCTAAAATCGGCACTCGTAGTCTCACGAGTTGAATAGTCGAAATCTAAAAAGGAAATTCACGATGTTGCAAACGGCAAGAAAATTATTTACGTTGCTGAGATTTGAAAATTTAAAATAATGAGAAATATGTCCCGCGCATCGAGGTTTGCTCATTTCCCAAAGTATCTACTTGCTCTCTCTACCCCGACTGCATGTCAAGCCGCCGAACATTGATGACATTAATGAAGAATTAGGGTAAATCCACGAATATATAAGATCGGATTTACGCAATAAATTTGTTTCTAGTTGCGATTTGACAAACTTATTTCGAATAGTACAGAGTGTTCAAATATATACGGGAGTTTCATTTTATTTTAAACATTTCTCATAAGTGCACAGAGCTCACCTTTCTCCGAGTGAAATAATTTCTGCATGTATACGCATGTCTATCGCAGAAGAGCAAAAAAGAAAGCTTCAGCCATGGCTCCACGGAAAGCTGCAAAGGCGAATGTCGAGATCATAGTGCAGGGTTCAGACAATGTCTCTGATACTTCACCTCGGACTAGCGGCTCAGTACCTAGCTGGTCGTTTGTTTCAGATATTCTGCAATCTGAGTTGGTGAATTATTCAGACTCCGATGACAATGATAACGAAAAGGATGACCTGAACACTAAATACAAGATAGTTGTTCAGTCTGGAATGCACCGGGTTGCAACCAGACTACGGTTGTTGTCATATTACGACATGATCCGATGGGCGTTGGATCACATAGACCTACCCACCAGAACTATCATAAATGATCAACGGGCCACGGTCGGGACTTTTAGACCAGAGCATATTCAAACCATGTACAAGCTCCCAACAACATATGAATACACATATGATGTTGTTTTCCTGGAGGGATTCAAAGAGAAGGAATGCAAACAATATGACAAAACCATGCCTGGTTTGATTAAAGATTGGGTTTCATGCTCCGCAAAATTCAAAGAAAATGACCAGGGCGTGTATTCAATTGCATCACTGGAGCCACAGT